>CM063497.1:104090994-104125994 GCA_032207245.1 Pardosa pseudoannulata | reverse complement strand
GTGATTATTTGGCGGTATATATCAATGATGTACAATATTTAGCGAATCGATTGCAAACCGTGTAAGTATGTATAAAAATTAAACACAAACGAACAGACTTCTTAATTTTTAAAGATATATAACTTAAACACTAGATATTTATTAGTATATGAAAATAGACTCCTAGACTTTTATGAAAATAATTTATTGTTAATACCGGTGATAAAATTTTCATTGCAAAAAGAAATATTCGATGATCAAATTTAAAATTATCTCATATGTACCTAATCTATTATTTAAGCCAAATATAAAAGAAAATTATTTACTTAATATCTAAGTTCGGTGATAAAACGTATGAAAATAATGCAGACGATATTTAAATAATTTAAAATAAGAAATGATTAAAGGAGATGGTTAAAGGAATGACGCCGTAATGTTAGAGAAATATATTATTTTAACCTATTTATTACGTGAAAAATTGATAAATTTAATCACCTGCACTTAAAATGAGGTTTGATATAATGGTATTAAACGCTTGAAAAGGGGGGAAGGGCGGGATTTCGAATGTTTTAAAGACGACACTTCGAATTTTGCTAGCTCTAACTCATCAAGAATCCAATATGGATGCCTCTATCCATTTCAGGTCCAACCGCTTCATAAATTCGAGGACAGACGGACAGATAGCTTAGGCTATTATTATATAGGGGATATGGAACCGGAAGGATTCCTACTAGAGAACATTCGAGAATATTCTCTAGGGTTCCTTGAAAAGAATTACCTGGAAAATAGAATCTTAAACCGAAAGTGATAATATATATATATATATATATATATATATATATATATATATACTAATACTTAGGTCGATATCTTAAAATTCATTTTTTGCACGAAATTTTTTTTAATTATCCACTCTAGATAAAAAGTATCCTGGGAAACACTGTCCAAATCTCCAATTTCGCATTCAGGTGCAAAACAAAAAATGTATTTTTCGCTATTTACAAATCGTTTCTCTTTTTCTTTTAGATCTCATTTTCCGGCAGAGAAAGAAAATTACAAATTAAATTATCATGTAATAGCAGAGCGGATTTGAATGAATTTAAAATTTAATCCAAACAACACATTTTTATTTGTGTTCTATGATCAATTTGAAGGTTAAATTAAAAACATTTCATTGTCTCGGAAATGTATTTTTATGGAACCAAATAAAAAGTTTGTAAAAACTAATTCAAAGTTATTTAATTAAAATAAAAATAATATAAGAAAATTATATAAAACATATTTATTTTCAACTTTCGTAACCTTATTCTGGTTTAGTGTCTTCAAATCTATAGAGAAAGTGCATGCTTGTAAACAAATACGAGTGCTGACTTTAATTCAACTTTCTCGTTGGCGAAACATTTCTTGTTTTCATTGTATCTTATGAGCTTCGATATGAATCACGTATACAACAAAACTAAATTTTATTTAAGAGAAGGTATACGAAATATCAAAAACTGGCCAAGAAATTCAAAATAACTTTTTTTTAGAATTTAAAAAAGTATATACACTTAAAAAAAATTAAACACTTTACACAGTATTATTAATACATTGTGTGCCGGTACATTTTGCAGTGGAATTGTACCGGGAGCGGGCGTTTTGCGAGTAAATTTAGTTATTCAGTTAAATCTCATTAGATCGAAAATTATTTAATTTTTTAACCAACTTTTCGTATTTCATATTGAAATATATATACAAATATATAAATAGAAACCATAAAGTTTTTGTAACAAAAAATATATATTTTTAGTGGATAAATTTATAATAGTATCGTAAATATGAAAAATCAAATAGAAATAGTATTATATAGTTTTAATTTTTTCGAATTATGTTATATATAAACATTCTTTCATTCCAGAATCTATGTAGTAGACAAGAACATTCGGCTTCGTTTTCCTGTACATACCGTTATTTTTGTACTTACAAACAAACCATGTTGTTACACTAACCCGTACTAGTACGTGAGCCGCGCTCAAGTATCAAATCGTCCGAAAACTTACTATAGTATGTGTCCCGAATACAATGTGTTAAGCATCATAATCAAAGTATGACTACTTTAATTATGTTAACAGGCACAATAAACTATTACATACTATTATTACCATTATTATCATTCTGAAAATGTTTGTCGAAAATTCCCGAAGAACTTGGAGTCCAGTCTTGTCTTTTCAAAGCTTTAATCCAAAGCATTCGCAATATAGGATCTTTAGGAAAGCAATAAAATCCTATTTATTCGTCTTTTTCAAAACGCTTAGTAATCCATACGTACAACAGCTTGTTATCATTTTCAGATAATTGACAAAATTAAAACCCCAATAACAAGCACAATCCGTAGTAAATTCAAATATTTTGCCAACGAGGAATATGAGCTGCAACTTTTGCTGCATCTGGCCTCATGCGCACATTTTCTATAGATTAGTAATAAGTGTTGCCAACAACAAAAAAGAAAAAAGATTTCATAATTTACAAGATTTTAAGCATTAAAATCTACAGTTATTAAAATATTTCTGAGAATTAGATTAATTGTGTTTAAATTATTGTTTAATACTTGAAATGGTTTTTATTATCCCTTTTGTCAGTTGATTATTTTTGTTTCGTTAGAAGAAATTAATGTTTTTTGACTTTTTCTAAATATATAGCACATATTTATAAAAATTGTTTTCATTCTATTTGTTAGTTTTTGAAATATTGACATGTATTAGTACAACCTAATTTTGACTCCTTTAAAATAGGGTGTTTCACAAATGACCGGTGTATTTGAAAAATCAATAAAAACTAAATGGACAGTGATAGAAATATAGAGTTTATTGCAATATCCTTGGGACAATAGTAAATTTTTAGGCAGCAAACTTTTAAATTTAGTTACAATGTTCCACAGCAGATGACGCTGCAGTCTGGAAAAACCTAAATTCCGATATTTTCCAGATATCCACCATGAGCATCACTAATATGGCTTATTCTCAGAGCGAAAATATCAGAAATCCGTGTAAACGTCTCAGGCGGAATGGCTTCACATGTAGAACAGATGTACTGTTCCAGTTATTCAACTGTTTCTGGATAATGGCAGTACACCTTGTCTTTTAATAGTCCCCACAGACAATTCCAAATCTTGTTATCCATTTGCTGTAGAAAGACAATATCCGCAGCGAGGTTTTCTAGTGGAAAATCTTCCATCCAATGCCGAGATCAAGGTAAATGGGTTAGACGGAGTACCTAGCGAAGTGTAAAGTCTTCACTTAAACCTCCGAACGTAGAACAGATCAAAACATCAATTTATGTTTCAAGGCAAAAAGTATTCCAAACAAAAACTTAATACACTCGAGCTCCCAAGGATGCGAAGAGGTGAGAACGTTCTCATAAAAAATTATGAGTAACCAAGGCGTTGTCTAATTAAGGGATAATTAGACTGTAACCGACTATGACCAGCAGTTATGGTAATCAGCAATACACAGCAATCAATGCAACATGAAGCTCAGAAAATACATAAATAAAGTAAAAAGGTCTCATGGACTATAAAAAATTCCAACTGTGTATTGATCTATGCATGTTAGACAATAGATATAACCATTTGGTAGCAATGGATTATAAAGATCACTACGTACTTCTCGAAACCTTTCTGATGTTTTTTGTTATCTTCCCAATACCGATTTCGCGTGTGACATAATTTTGATTTTTGACAAGGAATACAAGCCCTCATCCAAAACTGCATATCTTTTTCCATATTCACCCAACCAAATTTTGAATAAATTAATATTATTGTTAATTTAATTCGAGGGTGGGACAATCTATGAACTTCTTTAAATCTTTTCATACAATAAGCCTTAGGTACGGTGACGAAGCCAGGAAAAAAACTTCGTAGGGGGCTCATAATTTCAGACAAAAACATGACAGCTTGAAAAAGCTAAAGCTTGTTTACAACTGACCAAAATTGAAAAACAAATAACTATATATGTATTGCAGTCAGTTTAAAATACTTTATAGTGGTAAAAAGTATAACTTTCAGCTTTATTTTACTCGGCTGTTGTATAAGCGTCTCCATAATATCCCCTATATAATAATAGCCTCAGTTATCTGTTCGTCTGTCCTCGAATTTAAGAAGCGGTAGGACCTGTGGCTCTATTCTCCCCTCTTCGTTGGGCTAACGAAGTTCGCTGACAACCGGTTTTGAGGTAGTAGTGAAATATTTAAGATATTGAAATTTTACAGTGTAATCTAAATAAATTTCATTTAATAGTATGTGATAACTTAATTTTTCTTATTATAAATTAGCTATGCTAGTTTTAAATAAATATTTGGAAAAGAACAATTCATATTAGTACTTGTGCTTTATGCATTGTGAAATAAATTATTTGAATTCCAGATTATTTGTGCTTTAGCATTTTATGCTACAGGCTCCTACCACAGAGCAATTGGGCAGAGCTGTGATCTGGGATTAAATCAAACTTCATATTTCTATTGTTTATACAACATTATATATTTGCATATTTGTATATTAACAGAGGTACTAAATGCAGATTCCAAAGTAATTATTAAATAATGAAACCTTTGATTAAAATGTAAAATGTAAATGTAATAAAGCTTCTTTTGATAATGATTAAGTGTAATTTTTCTGTCCAAAAAAAGTACCACAAAATACTATACAATCAGTGTGGGACACATTACACAGCATTGCATTTAGAAACTGAAACGATAAAGATTAAACTATTTATATTTATTATTTTAATGTTATATATATTACAACATTTGTAAAAAATTTTAAATTAGATAAAATGAGAATAAGTAATTCTTTACGTTTGCAATTCTGTATTTTGATAAATATTTGAATGATGATATAAAATCTAACAATTGTAAATGTATTTTGCTCTTTCAACGAAATTAAGACAATGCTTCTAACAAGCAATAAATCAGGTGTGTTTCTGATATGAAATTTTATGTGGGTTTGTACTGAAAATTGTAATAAACAAGTTTTTTTTTCTGAAAACTAAAAAAAGGCCATCTTTTACCTCAAATAATATTTATATATGATTTTGAAGATAATCAAACCTTTCTGTCTTTCTTTTCTTATCATTTTTTTCTTTATTGCCTTGTCACATTTTTTTCTGCCATAAATCAAGTAAAAACATTTCTTGTGTCATTTGATTAACTTTTTTAATTTTGAGAAACTTTTGAATAATATGCATGCTAGATCAGATATACAAGAGATCGATTTGCATTTTTTAAAACAATATATAAATATATAAATTCATGTATAATAAGTTAAATTACGAAATTGAATATTTTCTTCCTGGATAATAAACACACATTTATATATGCTTGTAATTGAATTTTATACAGAACATGCATGTATTTACGACTCCATAAGGAAGTAATATACGAATTATTACATATTAATATATCGAAATATCTATATTTGTGGAATGTTATATCACAATATTAAAACTCAGATATAGCCCAGCTCTAATACCGACATCTGAAAATTCCCTTTATTAATATATTTTATTTTAAATTAGCATGGTTTTATTTATTTTTTATTTTTTTTTATTTTTTTTAGAGAATTTTGTGTAAAGTTCCGAAAATTTTGTCTAAAATACAGAATTTTTTTTTTCAAATTGGAATCACTCATACAACAAACTTTAGTTTAACTATTTTAGGATTTAATAAATTAATATTGTCAAAATATAGTATGTAGAAATATACTTTTTTCCATTTTGATATCGATTTTGATAGGTTCCAGTTCATCGGCATTTAGTAGATTTGTTAATGCATTCTACAATTCTTCTTTATCATTTGCATTAAAATCCAGAGTTAATTTAGCGTTCAACATTTTTTCATTATTTCCAATAATTTTTTTTAACACAAACTAGCTAGAGAGCTTATTGCTCTATACACATGTGCGCTTGCTTACAAATAATCCGCTCAAACTTTCTGGGAAATGGGACTGGGAATGAACTGGGAATATGATTGGTTGAAAAACGAAGCCTCGAACCCAAACTCGTTTTAGCGAACAAGCGTGAACGAAGATTTGCAACGAAACGAGGGGGATCGCTTTCGGTCGGATGTTCGTTGAAATGAGGAATTTTCAATTTTGATTTTAAACGATAGAAGACAAAAAAGTAAGCAGGACAGTGGCTATTTTTCTTTCATTTGGGGGCCTAATGAGTGATTTCTGATGTTTTTTATAGCGGACTTTTTAATGTATCTCAAAAACGATACTTTTTCTACGCCGAGTTTGTGACGTCATCGTTCATGTCGACATCGAATGCTTATGCTGTTTACATGGTAAAAGGCGACTTTTAAATTTGTTTCTGTGTAAAGTATCGCATATAATATAATTTTTTTTATTATGTCTGGCATTAAAAAATCATAGTATAAATATTGTATTGTGACACTCTGTAAAAGCACAACAACTAATTGCAATGAGAAGATATTTTTCAGCGTTTCCAAAGATCCACTTGAACCTAAAATCTGGACAACTGCGATGAAAAGGGATGTGAAATTAAATAACAAATTATCATATAAATCATCTCTATAGGTTTGGGAAAAACTATTTTCAGGTAAATAAGTGCTTGCTTTTGTTTAAATATTACTAGTTTAGAAAAAGTAAAGTATATAAAAATACATATATACCTTTAAAAGAACTTTTGAATAACTCGGGGGAGGGGAAGGTTATGTATTTTTAAGGTATTATAAATATTTTCTTCAATGATGCATACTTTTTGAATTGAATCAATACACAGTGATATTTTTCAATTAAATTGGTGACTAATTTGAAAAAAGTATATAATATTTTTAAAATACTTATAATGATATACTTTAAAAATTAAATTTAATTTCAGAAACTTTATACATTTTTTAATTTAACATTAACATTAAAGACAATAAAATTGTATTGCTATTTAAAAATACATAAATAATTAAGTAAAGCCTTTTAAAGATTTTAAATTTTTCATCAAATTTAAAATTCTTAAGAATTAGTTTGGTTTTGGAGCGCTACGATCTACTTTTTGAAACACGAGGGTAAAGGCTTTCAATTCAGAGGCTTCTGTCACTAAGCACAAAATTGACAACGAGCGAAAAATAAATACATAAAAGAGCAAAGAAATAGAAGGGTGGATTCGTGAGTTTATAGCACAATAACTCGAGAGTAGAAAGTTTAGAAATAGAAAAACATAAAATATTTTTGCGGCTATGACATCCGTACAAAACAAACAAAAAATAATGAATTAAAATGTCAATATCGAAAAAATTGAAAAATAAAAATAAATGTTTTAAAAATAATTAAATTGCATTAAAAATCCGAAAAAGGCCTAAAGAATAGTAAATAAACATATAAACAATATTAATTAAGTTCTTCGACATGAACGATGACATCACAATCAATCACGGAGCGTTTTGATGTCACCTGATTTTCGCTGAATTTTAAAATTAATTTTTTAAACGATGGACCCAGTTTTTTACATTTTTGAGAACATTTTTGGAATCTACGAGTCTGGAATTATCAGAAAAATACTAAGTTGTTCGAATCCCCCACATGTGCAAATTCCTCATTGTCGGTAAAATTGTTCGTTGAGTAAACGATTTCGGTACTAACGAGAAGGGGAGAATTTAGCCAAAGGTCTTAAATTACTTCTTTTAAACTTTATGATAGAGTATATCTAATATTATTTCTCAATTAATGGGATCTTAGTTAATGATATGAAGCACAGTGGCGTTGGGGTAGCGCTTCGCGTTCCCACGCCGCAGGTTGGAGATTCGATCTCCGGGCTGGGCAAAGTTGACTAAGCTTTTCATCCCTTCAGTGGGCAGAGAAATGGAGGACCAAGCATGCTTGGGAACTAAACACAGGGGGTTCCGCCTAAGGCTGGCCATCTAACCGGAACATATGCTTCGCACCCCAAGGCCCTTGGTATAAGTATCGGAGATTGGCACAGTAGGCCCTGGCCCCCTACGGGCTGCTGCTCCGAGGAGGAGAGAGAGTTAATGATGTGCGCCTTCATTGAATCTCAAACATTCAAGACTGGGGATTCGACCTTGGGCCCAGGTGCCCCGATGAAAAACTGCCACATTCTAGGCAACTGTAGTCAAAAGACATACCATAAAATAAGGCACAGAGCAACCATAAGCGCTAAGGTTTATGAACTTCAACTAACGAGTAATAGAATGGTTACATTATGATAAAACTCGTCTAAAATTTAACCTCTCAAGCGCTTTATACGCTTCTATTTAAATGATTTTTACGCGAATATAGCTTTAATTTAAACAGTGATTCACTTAACTTGTCAATTTTCTCTCTCTTTTAAAAGTGGTATATGTGTATCTATTTATAAACCTGCATTGCTTTAAACACCATCCTACTAAGGCCTATACTTTTCACATTACTTCATTTTCTCTGGAATTTCAAATATGAACTTGCAAATTGCAACCCAGCATGAAACGTAACGACCAATCGTCGACAAGCGTCTTCTCACTTAACCGCTTGACCAGAGTAACGTTACAGGTGTAAAGCGTGTCATACAGAAAAAAAATTAAGATAGAGTGTTCCCATAGGCCAGTCGTCTGCAAAGTGCGGCTCCAGAGACGTATTAGGCCCTTTGGCTCCTTAAGTGCGGCTCTGGCACAAATATCCACGGAAGGCACAATATTTTCATTAAAAAAAAATTGCTAAAACAAATCACATCCTTTTTTGATAAATTAAAATTTTTCTATAAATTGAGAACATATATAATTTTCTGTTTAATTTAAAAGATAGATAAGTAATTAACATTTTATATTGTTATAAAAATACATAAGGAACATTGAGTTTAATTTTATAGTTTTCGTAAACGTTAACACAAACCATGTACAAGGTACCGACTGAAATTGTTTGTATGTTTTCGGAGTACTCTGGTATGATACAATGGTACCACAAGCATTTATTGCTCTATACACATGTGCGCTTGCTTACAAATAATATGCTCAAACTTTCTGGGAAATGGGACTGGGTATGAACTGGGAATATGATTGGTTGAAAAACGAAGCCTCGAACCGAAACTCGTTTTAGCGAACAAGCGTGAACGAAGATTTGCAACGAAACGGGGGGGATCGCTTTCGGTCAAAGGTTCGTTGAAATGAGGAATTTTCACGTTTTCTATTTTCACGTTTTTAAACGTGAAAATAGTCACGTTTTTAAACGTGACGTTTTTTCACGTTTTCTAATTTTCATTTTAAACGATAGAAGACAAAAAAGTAAGCAGGACAGTAGCTATTTTTCTTTCAATTGGGGGCCTAATGAGTGATTTCTGATGGGTTTTATAGTGGACTCTTTAACGTCTCTCAAAAACGATACTTTTTCTCCGCCGAGTTTGTGACGTCATCGTTCATGTCGACACCGACCGCCTATACTGTTTACATGTTAAAAGGCGACTTTTAAATTTGTTTCTGTGTAAAGTATCGCATATAATATAAATTTTTTTATTATGTCTGGCATTAAAAAATCATAGCATAATTATTGTATTGTGCCACTCTGTCAAAATACAGTAACTAATTGCAATGAGAAGATATTTTTCAGCGTTTCCAAAGATCCACTTGAACCTAAAATCTGGACAACTGCGATGAAAAGGGATGAGAAATTAAATCCCAAATTATCATATAAATCATCTCTATAGGTTTGGGAAGACTATTTTTAGGTAAATAAATGCTTGCTTTTGTTTAAATATTACTAGTTTAGAAAAAGTAAAGTATATAAAAATACATATATACCTTTAAAAGAACTGTTGATTAACCAGTGCTATTTAACTTTTAAAACTGCTCATTTTCAAGTATTATCACAGAGTTCAACTACAATAAATGTTTGATAAAGCATATAAATATCGTAAAACATATAAATATCTAAAGCATATAATTATCTAATAAATAACTCGGGGGAGGGGAAGGTTATGTATTTTTAAGGTATTATAAATATTTTCTTCAATGATGCATACTTTCTTAATTGAATCAATTCACAGTGATATTTTTCGATTAAATTGGTGACTAATTTGAAAAAAGTATATAATATTTTTAAAATACTTATAATGATATACTTTAAAAATTAAATTTAATTTCAGAAACTTTATACATTTTTTAATTTAACATTAACATTAAAGACAATAAAATTGTATTTCTATTTAAAAAGCATAAATAATTAAGTAAAGCCATTTAAAGATTTTAAATTTCTTTTCATCAAATTTAAAATTCTTAAGAATTAGTTTGGTTTTGGAGCGCTACGATCTACTTTTTGAAACACGAGGGTAAAGGCTTTCAATCCAGAGGCTTCTGTCACTAAGCACAAAAATGACAACGAGCGAAAAATAAACACATAAAAGAGCAAAGAAATAGAAGGGTGGATTCGTGAGTTCATAGCACAATAACTCGAGAGTAGAAAGTTTAGGAATAGAAAAACATAAAATATTTTTGCGGCTATGACATCCGTACAAAACAAACAAAAAATAATGAATTAAAATGTCAAAATCGAAAAAATTGAAAAAGAAAAATAAATGTTTTAAAAATAATTAAATTGCATTAAAAATCCGAAAAAGGATTAAAGAATAATAAATAAACATATAAACAATTTTAATTAAGTTCTTGAATTTTTGTATCGTCACGAATAGAACCGAGCACCCGAGGAGTACGATGATACTATGTAGCAGGCGTATTTAACCACCATGCAACACGCCCACATTGGTAACAGGCAAAATAAAGTATTTGTTGGAGTAAGAAAACGATGCGTAGATTTAAATATTAGGCTCCACCCTCAACAGGAGAACAGAAAACCAAAACAGTACGGAGGATGTGAGAGCAATACATATGGAATAATAAAAATAATTTAACGTACGAAAAGTGATGTATGGCCAATTTTAAACATTTTAAAACTTTTTTCTTACATTTTTATATAATTTTAATAATTTTTTTTAGTAGATTTATTTCGTTTTTTATTTTAACAGTAAACATTATTAAGGAACTTTGGCACGAAGGCTAAAGGTCCCGGTCTCACAATAAATACCTTCTCTAATTTTTATTTTAATATATTACATCTATCTCTATTCATAAAAAGCGATGCTACTACAAATGTGTGTATATGATATATGTATATTTATTTGACTTGTCTATATCTTCAAATAGAAGCTGTGATTAGCATGAATAAAATATTAATACATGTTAAGTAAAATTGGATAAATATATAACTGATTTTACATACCGTTGGGTTTTAATTCCCCGTATTTCTGCTCCCATAAAATCCGTTTTTTTTTCCCATCAACGAAAACATTAACACATGCTGTTAATTTTCTGGAGGTTGTCTGACTGTCCTTTGGTAAATCCAGGTAGAAGAGACATTTATGACAAATTGAGATAACTAAGTTATCTAGATCGATAAAATAAACCTTCAGGTTTAAATAAAAATAAATTTTGATAGCTAGAAAGTTTCAGGATCTTGCAAAAACAAAATCGGAAAATAGTGCTCGCTTAAAAGCAATAAGAAAATATTGGTCGACATGAACGATGACATCACAATCAATCACGGAGCTTTTTGATGTCACCTGATTTTCGCTGAATTTTAAAATTAATTTTTTAAACGATGGACCCAGTTTTTTTACATTTTTGAGAACATTTTTGGAATCTACGAGTCTGGAATTATCAGAAAAATACTAAGTTGTTCGAATCCCCCACATGTGTAAATTCATCATTGTCGGTAAAATTGTTCGTTGAGTAAACGATTTCGGTACGTAACGAAAAGGGGAGAATTGAGCCAAAGGTCTTAAATTACTTTCTTTTAAACTTTATGATAGAGTATATCTAATATTATTTCCTAATTAATGGGATCTTAGTTAATGATGTGAAGCACAGTGGCGTTGGGGTAGCGCTTCGCGTTCCCACGCCGCAGGTTAGAGATTCGATCCCCGTGCTGGTCAAAGTTAACTAAGCTTTTCATCCCTTCAGTGGGCAGAGAAATGGAGGACCATGCATGCTTGGGAACTAACGCCCTAAGGCTGGCGATCTAACCGGAACCATATTCTTCGCACCCTAGGGCCCTTGGTCTAAGAATCGGAGATTGGCACCATAGGCCCTGGCCCCCTACGGGCTGCTGCTCCGAGTTGGAGAGAGAGTTAATGATGTACGCCTTCATTGAATCTCAAAAATTCAAGACTGGGGATTCGACCTTGGGCCCAGGTGCCCCGATGAAAAACTGCTACTGTTCTCGAGGAACAGAACCGTCTGGTAAAAACGTATTCACATGGATTGACCGCAGTGCCACATCCTAGGCAACTGTTGTCAAAAAGCCATACCATAGAAACCACAGAGCAACCACAGAGCAACCATAACCGCTAAGATTCATGAACTTCAACTAACAAGTAATAGAATAGATACATTATGATAATTCGTCTAAAATTTAATCTCTCAGGCGCTTCTTACGCCTCTATTCAAAAGATACAATTGATAAAAATTCCTAAAACGAAATTAGTGATTCACTTAACTTGTTAATTTTTTCTCTCTTTAAATAGTGGTATATGTGTATCTATTTATAAAACTGCATTGCTTTAAACACCATCCTTCTAAGGCCTATACTTTTCACATTACTTTATTTTCTCTCGAATTTCAAATATGAACTTGCAAATTGCAACCCAGCACGAAACGTAACAACCAATCGTCTACAAATATCTTCTCACTTAATTGCTGATCACTTGACCAGAGTAACGTTACAGGCATTAAAGCATGTCATACAGAAAAAAAAATTAAGATAGAATGTTCCCATAGGCCAGTCGTCTGCAAAGTGCGGCTCCAGAGCCGCATTAGGTCCTTTGGCTCCTTAAGTGCGGCTCTGGCACAAATATCCACAGAAGGCAAAATAATATTTCATTTTAAAAAAATTGCTAAAAAAATTACATCCTTTTTTGATAAATTAAAATTTTTCTATAAATTGAGAACATATATAATTTTCTGTTTAATTTAAAAGATAGATAAGTAATTAACATTTTATATTATTATAAAAATACATAAGGAACATCGAGTTTAATTTTATAGTTTTCGTAAACGTTAACACAAACCATGTACAAGCTACCGACTGAAATTGTTCGTATGTTTTCGGCGTACTCTGGTATGATACAATGGTACCACAAGCATGCACGCGCATATTTTTTTTCTAAAGTAAGTATGTAGTGGTTAAGTAAGTGGGTACAAATTGGCATCACAGACCAGCAGTTTCAGTGTGAACAGTTGTGTCTTATCTATCGTGTCTGCCATTGTCTAGTCTTATTAAAAAGTTGTATTTTTCAATCTAGCTGCCCATCATACAGGTATTTTATATGATTTTATTACACCTGCTACACATGTTTGTGGTTCCGGTACAAAATTTGTAATTGATTTTTCAATAACTTCTATTTGTCCGAATGTTGGAAGTTTTCTTTCATTTTTAATCACATTAAAAGTTTTGTTATTCTGATGATAAAAAAAGAATTTTTTTTTAGTGCAATTACATATATTGTTGGAACAAAACTCTTTCACAATAAAAGTCTCTAATGGAAAAACAAAGTTCCAATATTAAGGAAATAAAGTATATCTACAAGCATTACATGCAGATTCATCTCTACAAAAATCTACAATAACACAAAACATCTCATATTATATAAACTTCTCATTTCGCTAATATCAAACGGATGAGTACCAAAAAAAATGAACAATAGTGTAGGCATGCTTACCTGGGTAGTAATGCTGGAATATTAGATCCACAAAAAAAATGACAGTCATGGGACCTACAATTTACACCTATAAACCTAAATATAACGCAAACTAGGACTTTTAATATTTTATTCCACACACAGCACGACATATTTACAGGGGACTTAGAACTTTTCCCCGTTAGACAAAAGCTCTCACATATACAGTACAAAAAAAAAAAAAACAGAACTTGCAACATCTTAAGTATCTAACAACTAACCAAAATATAAAAAACAACATAATCTAGAACATTATCTGTTCCTCTTATTTTTCGAACACCTGGCGCCATCTCTTGGTACTAGTGACAACTAGCGTCAATTTCCAAACATATATTAATAAAATTGTACTTTTTAAAGAGATTTTTTAAAATTTTTATTTTCATTAATTTCATAATGATAATAAATTTGTACTGGTGGCTTTAGAAAAAAATATGTTTCGAATATTTTTATAGGCACCCCCAAATAACATGGATAAAAAAAAAAACCGGAAGATGAAAACCGCGAATTTAAAGTTAAGTTTACAGAGAATTTTGATTTTATTCAAAACTTGCATGGACTTCCGACATATCTTATTCGTAAGGAGAAATTCGCTCCTAACACGAAGTAAAATTTAGAGAGACACTTTACAAGAAAGCACTCGTCATTTAGCACTAAATATCCTACCGAAGTCGTTGAGGAACTTCAGAAGAGTCAAGAGTCGTCAACGTCTGTGTTTAATACCTGGATGTAATCTTCCAGCAATATTAATATGGCAAGTTTTGTTTTAAGCCAAGAGATTGCTAAGAGAGGGAAACCGTAAGCCAACTGCGAATACATAAAAAACTGTTTTATAAATGCATCCGAAGAGCTATTTCGGGATTATAAGAACAAAGCAGATATTCTAAAAAGAATTGAAGAGTTACCATTATCTGCTAAAGCCATTAAAGATAGAATAATCGAAATGTGTCCGAATATACCCACCTAGCATATCGAAGATCTGAAATTGGTTTCGGCTTTATCAATAGTGGATGACGAGTCTTGTGACATAAATGATACAGCTCAAGTTTCACTTATTGTAAGATTTATGTCTTATTCAGGCCCTAAAGAAGAACTTTTAGGATTCTTACCACTCAAAGGTCAGACGCGTGGAGAAGATATCGCAAATACTATAATTGAGTGTATGGATAAACATCATATTCCCTTACATAAAATTTGTGACGATTTCAACAGATGGGGCCAAAATTATGACAGGCGTAAAAAAGGGTTTGTTGCTATTTTGAAAGAAAAAATAAATCACGAGTTACTTGTTTACCATTGTATCATTCACCAAGAAGCGCTTTGTGCTCAAACATTTCCGGATGAAATTTGTAAAGTTATGGAATTAGTGATTACCATTATCAACTCCATTTTAGCTAAATCTCTTAATCATCGACAATTCAAAGAATTTTTATTTAAATTGGAGAGTGAGTACGCTGATTTCTTCTAAGTAAAGTTCATAACAAGGTACGTTGGTTATCAAGAGGGAACGTTTTAGAACGTTCCTCATCCTTTTTTTCGGAAATTTGAAGCATTTCTCCTTGATAAGGGCGTTCACTATCTAGAACTAGCAGACGATCAGTGTATCCAAAACTTTTATTTCAAAGTAGACGTTACGTCTCATCTAAATCAACTTCATCGTAAACTACAAGGGAAAGGAAACTTAAGGTTTTTCGATTTTTAGAAGAAGTAATAACATTCGAAAACAATTATCCATTTTTGCTCAGGATTTTGAAAGGGAAACATTGTTTCACTTTCCAAGGGCTGCTGATGCATCGCCTAGAAAATAATTCCTCTATTGATAAACACCATTTTGGAAACAATAATTTTAAATATGAGGGAAGCATTTCTCAGGAGGTTTCAGGAATTTAAAAATAACAGAGCAACTTTTAGCATTTGTCAAAAATCCTCTTAACGCTACGATTACTGAGTTGAAATTTTCTCCTTCCAAAATTGACATTGGTAGCTTTGAAATACAGCTGCTGGATATAAAAAACAAGGAGATATGGCGCTCTAAATTCGAACGTCTTTGTTTTGAATTTAAAATATTGGAGAAGAATAAATGTAATCTTAGTGCACAACACATGTGGTCTGCTTTGAATGACCTGGAGAAGGAAGACATGATCTTTTTCAACGCTTGGAATAGTATGCCTGACTCTTACGATTATCTGAAAAAGCTGGCGTTTGCTGTTTTTTATTTTTTTCGGTTCTAGATATATATGCGAACAATCTTTTTCAAGCATGAACATTATCAAGAGTAAACTGAGAAGTCGTTCTTATTGTTGACAACAAAATTAATAACAAAACAACAACATAAACCTGACTTATTCAAACTTTCCAAGGAGATGCAAGCACATTGTTTGCATTAATAAATAATAGGTTGGGGAAAAAGAAATCCATTATCTTTTTTTCGGAAGATGGCTGTAGTGATATCTCGTAAAATATCGATCAAACAATTTCAAATTTTATGCTCGTTGTTAAGGAAGCATTTCACACTAAATTTTTTTTTTTTTACTGTTTTTCTTTTGGTCCATTCAATTGTGAGTTACAGGGTGTTAAAAAATGGAAGTCAACAAAGAGAAAATTCGGTAAATTTTACTGTTTTTCTTTGATAAAGACGAAAATGCAAGCCACGCGGTTGAAATTGTGAATGGTGTTTATGATGTCGATACTGTATCAGCTAATTACCTGCAATTTTGGTTTCGTCTATTTCGTTCAGACATTTTTGATGTTAAAGATGCACCTAGCACAGGCAGGCCCGTTGTCGAAAATATCGATGAAATCACAGAAATAATCGACATTAATCGGCATGTTAGTAGTCGTAGCATTCCCAGGAGCTAAAGATCGACCATAAAACAGTTTAAAACCATTTGCTCAAAGTTGAATTCAAAAAAGAAGCTGGATGTTTGGGTGCCACACTAATTAACACCAAAAAACATGATGGATTGAATTTTCATCTGCGAAGCCTTGGTCAAACGGAGTGAAATCGACCCATTTTTTTAAACGGATGGTGACTGGGATGAGAAATGGGTCAAACACGACAATATTGGGCGGAAACGATCGTGGTCAAAGCGCGGTGAAGAAACTCAAACGTTGGCCAAACCAGGACTAACTGCCAGGAAGGTTCTGCTGTGTATTTGGTGGGACTGGAAGGGAATCATTTATTATGAGTTGCTTCCATATGGCCAAACACTGAATTCAGATCTCTACTGTCAACAACTATGAAATTTAGTTTTATTTAGTGTAATAAAAGTTTACTAAACAAGCAGATTCGGCTCCCAATTTTTTAAAAATTGTTGTAATGCTCATATTTGGCTCTTGGGCTAATAAGTTTGCCGATCACTGCTCTAGTTCATGGATGTGTCTTAGAGTTTTAAACTAATTAGCATTTAAAGGTCCTTTTACTCTCTATGATTTAATAGAAGCAATGAGGGTTAATGATTCATTTATCAAGGAATCATTAATCCTTTTTTGTCTTTTGAAAAAGAAGATAGCAATTATATTTATGCATGTAACAAAAGCTCTGTTGGTAATACCTCATCTGTAAAAAAAGTTATTAAACTTGAAATTATATGCATAGAAAGGGGGTAAATAATAAAGCGTAAAGTTTTTATACAATTTATCTAATCAAGAATTAGAGATGAAATAATTTTAATGAAATTTTTGTGTTAATACTGCAATTTTACATTGATTAAAATTAATATATCTGTATTTTCTTTGTTTTAGATTCAGTGGAAGGAATGAAGAGAACTTATGAAATTTTGTGGACATAATAATCAATTTTGTACTTTTTTAAATATACTTATTGCAATAAAAAATATATTTAATTTTTATTTGCTTAGTAAAAAAAGAATACATAATTTTTTTACTTGAATTTTTATATTATCTGATAGTAAATAAAAATAGCAAAATAATACTATATAGTCATTTTGATGTAAAAGCAAAACACTTTATATAATTAATACACAGAATATTCTCAGAAATATTTCAATTTATAGAAAAGTACAATATTTAAAGATCAATTAAAAGGGTAAATTTCATAATTTAAATTCAATTTCTGCAAAAATAGTGTCAATATTAGATAATCATAATTAATCAAAGATATTAGAATACACATTTGTGAATTAATTATAAACTGATAAATTTGTATTAAATATATTCTATATAACTACATAGAATATATTAGAGATTTAAGAGCTACATAACAGCATTCTAGAAAAGCAATTATGATTGGTTTTGTTTTTAATAGCTTAATTTATAACTTAAAAAAAAGTCAATAAAAACATATAAAAGCACGCCTAAGCCAATTTTCTATCAAATAATTAAGAAAAAGTCACCAAAAGAGCGATAAACATAACTATTTAGTAACCATGTTTTAGTTCCGATGGTCTGACACCGGGGGCGCCACTTTCTATGCGAGTTCCATGTTACAGAAATGTATCGCTATAGCCTATATGAGTGAGCTATGGAATGTATCTTGTCTGGGTCTAACATTAGCATTTCTAGCGCTTTAAGCGCTTTTATTTAGAGGTCTATGAAAAATGTGCTGAGTGATTATTAAAACTGATTTAGTTGTAAATATTTTCTCTCTTTAAATAGTGGTATAAGTATATCTGTTTATAAAACTTCATTACTTTAAATACCATTCCACTAAAGCCTATATATTTCACCTTACCAATTTTCTCTCGAATTTCAAATATGAACATGCATATTGCAATCCAGGACTAACTTTAACAGTCAATTGTCGAAAAGCGTTGTCTCACTTTACCGCTGACCAGTGTACAGTTACAAGCATAAGGCGTATCATACATAAAAGAAACTTTAAAAGAGAGTATTCCCATAGGCAATAACGTGACACTTCTTTAAGGCAGGACTCGCTTAGAATGTAACGCTGCCGGTGTCAGACCATGTAAACTAAAGTATGGTTAACATATGGTAGTTTCTCGCTAATTTCAAGATGCTTTTGTATAATGTAAAAATAAGAAATTAGAGTAGGAAGTGCTTTCGCAGTTTTTTATTCATAGTTTTTACTAAGCCGTTAATTATGAAAGCGTCCGCCGATATAAACGGATATTTATAGGGTTCCTTAGACTGACGGTCTTATCCCCGATCCTAAAGATAAAGAGTAAGCAAGGTAAAATCTTCAGGTACAATTAAGTTGAATTTAGAGAAGGAATAATTTAGAGATGCCGTTTATTAGAAGGTAGGTAAGGGGGAAAATGTGAGAGCTGGTGTAGTTTGTGTCCTGTGCCTGTAACAATACTAGAAGAAAATTAGTACCCTGAAAAGGAAAGTGATAATTAGCAGACACGGTGCGAAACACTAGATGGAGTCTTACGAGATAAAAACATCAATACATGATGAGAAACACTTTCTGCTCCATAATAATAAAAATAGACATAATAATTTTTTAATAGCACAATACATCACTGTACCGATGTACTTTCCCACTAGTGTCAGCACGTGCATACACAACTGTGGACTAAATTTCCAAGGAGAATTTAGGTGCAGCTGTTGATTCGAGATCTATTGGGGATCAGTGCGGAGGGATTATAGCTCACGGAGTGGCACAAGTGTAACGGTCAAGCCCAGGCAGAGATGTAGCTGTGAGATATAGGGAAGGGGGCTAAGCAATAATGTCAACTTTCACCAAAGGGACCATTTTAATGAGCCCACCTGCACTCCCGAACGGGGTGCGGATGTGGGAAAATTGCACCAACAAGTGAGTGTAAAGTAATTTAAGAAAAGTGGGAAAAGGAATTGATGGCGGGTTAATACAATGTTAACAGGATTCCCCAGTCATGGTATTTCTTCAGTCGGTTTACTTCGGGAGAGAAATAAAAAACCTAGGAGTATACCTTGAATGCAAATTAAGCTGCTATAAAAACACGAATTATACTGTCTAATATACTACTTATAAAGCTTCTTTTTAATAAAACTGTACCAGTATACTTTCCCACGATGGTGAGCACGTGAATAGAAGCTGTGGACTAAATTTCCAAGAAGAATTTAGGGCCAATTGTTGACTTCGAGTTTTAGTCGGGAAGAGTTATAGCTCAAGTTCTGGCTCAGGTGTAACGGTCAAGCCCAGGAAGGGATGTAGCTGTGAAATATGGGGGCGGGGACTAAGGAATAATATCAACTTTCACCAAAGGGGCCTTTTTAATAAGCTCGCCTGCACACCCAAAGGGGATGCAGATGTGAGAAAATTTTACCAAGTGGTTTGGAAACAACAACAAAAAAAAAGAGGTGTTGGACCGAGATGTAAAGTTGTGGAAAGAAAGTGTTAAAGGTCTCGATTTCGGGTTTCAAGAGTTGCTGGACGTCGAAATCCTGTGAGAAAGCCAGAGAGCCCGGGCCAGCAATCTATTCCCAAACCTGCATGCGTATTATCGGCACGCCAGCATAGACGTCCAGCAAAATAACGGCCAAACACCCGCACCGACATTCAGCCTGTTGACAGCCCCAGCCTACGCCCCTGTAATTACTGGAAGTAAACTTAACCCTTTGACAATTTCATTTTTTTCAGAATTCGGTCAAAAAAATATCACATTTTTTATTGCATTTTTTTTTTCATTTTACTTTTTTAAGTAAAGATATGTTATTAAAATTAACATTTCTAATATTTTTAAGCATTTATTACAACTTTTTTTTTCTTTCTATGAAAGCATCATAGAACTGAAGTTTACCTTTAGTCTCATCGATATCCAAGTTAATTTTTGGAATTCTAGTGAAAGCAAATCTAGGAAGCGGACCGAAGAATTGTCACAATTAATTTAAAAAAAAATTGTCTTGCTTGATTGATTATATCTGTACTACTATCAGAGTCACTACTATCCAGGTCATCTAGTAAACCTTCGCTACTATCATTTACAGATTATTCAGTTTCTGATTCCGAGTCACAGTTCGAATCACAAGAAATTAGCTCCATACGCTCTGAATTATCCATTATTTAAAAGTAAAAATATATTATTCAACTCTTATATAAATAAACTTATCAGGCGGATAGTAAAATATAACCAGAAAGCTATACACTGAAAGATAACGTTTCGTCTTCTGATACAAAACAAGCGAAAAAACCCGCGCTTTTGAACCAATCAGAGTAGAAAATACAATAAACTGAAAACTATCACTCACTGGACGCCATCTATACGAATAATTTGTTATTAAAATTGGAAAAAATACGGCCGGAACAGTGCAACCGAAATAGAAATCAGATTGCCCGTACGCCGTACGGGCAAATCAGTAAAGGCCCGAAAGCTGTGCCCGTACGGCGTACGGGCAAAACAGGAAAGGGGTTAATAATATTCATAATTATTACCTGGGTCTCATAATCTTTTGATAAGTAATACTGTTACTCCAAATCAGTGGGCTCTCAACCTTTTTGGGATCACGGAACACTTTTAAGTGGTCTCGATTTTGGCGGAACACCATTATCATAAAATTTGTAAATCTAATGTAAATCACACAAAATAATTGGAAGATTAATATTTAATTGAAATAAAGATATATATTACATGGTAACTTATTTTAATGAGAAATTTGCGCTTGACGACCTTTACAAATTTCCTCAAGGTTGGGTCTTATGTAAGAGAGCGCTACTCTCATTTCTTCTTCTAAATTGGTAAGTCTTTCTCTTTTTTTGCTTTTAATATTTGTTAGAGTTGAAAATCCAAGTTCGCACAGATAGGACGTCGAAAAGAGCAACAAGATATTCAACGCTCGTTTTGCAATAAATGGATGTTCATTCTCGATGGAAATCCAAAACCTTTCCACTCCTTCTTCTTTGAATTTTAGTTGTAACGTTCGATCCGTTGATATATTAATAAACTCATCTGCTTCCTGAATAGAAAAATCTTGGTTCATTATATCAAATTCACCAAATGGATTTCGCGCCCAATCAAAGTCTTCAATATTAAGAGATGGAAAGTAATGAGTTATTTTGTCTTGCAATATTGACAAATGCTCTGCCACATTTGAAATCATTTCGTTAATGTTAACAATATTTTCCGTTGCTAATAACGGAAACATATCAAATTTGCGATTTTGAGCAATACGATTTTTCCAAAGCAAAAGCTTTTTCTGGAAAGCTAGCAATTTGTCTGTGGATGTCAGAATATTTTCATTTTTTCCTTGAAGAGATGTATTGACTGAATTTAAGTAGCTGAAGATATCGGCTAAATATGCTAGCTTAGTACACCATGCATCATTTTCCAAATATTTTACGTATACATCATTACCCTCTTGTCTAAAAAAAACTAGCAATTCCTGTTTCAACTCATGAACTCGGGTTAGCACTTTTCCTCTTGAGAGCCACCTCACTTCAGAGTGCAAAAGCAAACATTCATATTTGGATTCCATGGTGTTACAAAGTTGTTTGAACATACGGGTTTTTAATGGTCTCGATTTAATATAATTCACCATATGTACGACTTGTTCCAAAACAGACTTTAAGTTTGCTGGTAGACTCTTCGAAATCAAAGATTCCCTGTGCAGAAAGCAGTGAGTAGAGACTATATTTGAATTTATTGCTTTAACTCGACTACAAAATCCCTTAATACTGCCACGCATGGCTGGAGCTCCATCAGTACAGATTCCTGCGCAATTTTCCCAGGATAATTTCCATTCTTCCAAATAAGATGATACTGAATTAAATATGTCTTCTCCAGTTGCGTGACCAATAAGTTCCTTGCAGAATAAAAACTGATTTATTATTTCAGTGTCGTCAACAAAGCGAATAAATCCGATTAATTGGGCTTTGCCACTTATGTCAGTGGATTCGTCAATTTGCAGCGCAAAATTTTTTGTACTTAATTTCGCCGTCACTGCGTTCTCTATAAAACCTGACATATCTATAATTCTTCTTTTTATCGTATCGTCCGAAACGGGAATTTTTAGGACGTCTCGCTGCGCTTCATTGCCAAACATAATCTTAACAATTTCTAAACATGCGGGCAAAATTAGCGATTCTGCGATATCATGCGGCTTTTGCTTCAATGCAATTAGTTCTGCCACTTTATAAGAAGCGATTTGCGCTTTATCCGAAATTGTAACGCTCTTTCGAAAGCATGTTGCTTGCACTTCTTGATTTTTCAGCAATCTTTCGAAATAATCTTTACCTTTCGAAGTTAGACAAGAATGTTTTGTTGAAAGGTGTCGCTGTAACTTAGCTGGGACCATTGCACTGTTAGCCAATTTTTCACCACATACAATACATCTCGGAATAGGAACATCTTGACTACCGCTCCATGTAAAACCAAACTTCAGATATTCTTCCGAATAATGCCGAACTGATTCGGATATCTTTTTACGTTTATTTTCGGCATTTTTGTTGCCTTGCATATCTCCTTCACTTGAAGAAGACCTGCTTGTACTCGCCCCAACATTAACCTCACTTTCAGTCTTTCTTTTCAAAAATTTGTCCATATTTCAGATTTAAAAGTCTTGTATAAATGCTAAAATAAGCAACTAAAAAAGATAAGAATACTGTTAAAACTACACAACTTGCATTTCATCTTACCAATTTCCAACAATATAAAATATATATATACAATAAAAAACACACTCACGAAAACTAGATATTTATATTAAATTATGGCTGAACCGCAGATCGAAATTGCGCTTTTGTTATTTACGTACGAAGAAAGAGAAACAGCACGAAATCAACACTACGTAGCGCTCCCTGCGTTATCGAGTACACTAGAAATTTAGTGGTATTCCCCGGAGTAACTCCAAACGACGTAACTGCGTCGTTCGATAATTACACTGTTAATATTATTGACTGTTCCGCGAAAATTTAGAATAATATTGAATATTTTTGCTAAATTTCAAATAATTAACAAAACTATGTAGTATTTATTTTATAGTAATAAAAAAATTTACTGTTTCTTATATTATATTCAAAATTTTCGCGGAACACCTGGGACAGCTTCGCGGAACACCAGTGTTCCGCGGAACGGCGGTTGAGAACCACTGCTCCAAATGCTTTGCGAAAAGCGTTTTCCTTGGCGAGTTTCTGGCGACGAGTGTGTGTTCGACTCCAAAGTTTGTGAGTACTGCAAAAGATTTGGATCTATGTAGTCGCCGTGCGCCAAGCGGGTGTTCAGCCCCAGTAATAAAGGAGGAAAGATTGTTAAGTGTTAAGAAGTTTTATTAGTTTTCTTTTGAAGTTGTCTAACAAGTAAAAATTACAATCCATTTCATAGTTATCATACTGTCACGAACTCCTATAACGTCACCTTTACATCAACGCTTCGATGACAGCGCCACCATGAATGTCAGTAGACACCGAGACCTCGAGTTGTAGAGAATGGAAAATGATTGCTTCGAAGGTCTTCGGCTGTTATATATGCTTGTTAATTTGTGTGTAATGTTTGTAATCGTTAATACATATTAAATGTGTCTTGTTTTTAAAACGTTGCAAGTGAATCATTATTGTCTTTTAATGGATACTTTTACCTACATGGATTCGAACGTGGCACCCCTAAGAGAAGAATAAGGTAAGTGATACCTTATTTTAAAGTTAGCATTTTATCATCATTTTGTTGATAAAAATGATACATACAAATACTATTTCAGTAGTATTGAGGAATAGCAAAACCAAACAATTGCAAATCATGTTAAATCCTAATCAAGTGATATGGAACAGAAGGTGTTTCTCACCATGTATTGATGTTTTAATCTCATAGGAGATACGATACGTACGATAAGATCGTACTATGTACGGACGTACGTAGATACGTAAGATACAATATAAGATATAGAACACTAGATCTCGTAAGTATCTAGAGTTTTGAACCGTGTCCACTAATTATAACTTTCCTTTTCAGTGTACTAATTTTCTTCTAGTATCTTTAAAGTACAGGACTCAAACTGCACCAGCTCTCACGTTTTCCCCTTAACTAACTTCTAATGATCGGAATTTCTAAATTCAACTTAGTTGTACTTACAGATTTTATCGTACTCTTTACCTTTAGGATCGGAGATAAGGCTGTCTGGCTACGAAGCTCCATAAATGTACATTTATATCGGAGGAGGCTTTCATAATTAAGGCTTAATAAAAAAAAAGTATGAATAAAAATGGGTGAATGCACTACCTACACTAATTATTTATTTTTACATTATACAAAAGCATCTTGAAATTAGCTAGAAACTACCATATGTTAACCATACTTATCAGCTTACATGGTCTGACAACGAAAGCGCTACTTTCTAAGCGAGTCCCGTCTTAAGTAAGTGTAACGTTATTGCCTATGGGGATACTCTTAGTTTTTTCTGTATGACGCGCTTTATGCTAGTAACGTTACACTGGTCGCGTGATCAGCGGTTAAGTGAGAAGACGTTGTCGAAGACTGAGCGTTAAGGTTAGTCCTGAGTTTTAATTTGCATGTTCCTATCTGAAATTCGAGTGAAAAATATAGGTCTTAATGGAATGATGTTTAAAGCAATGCAGATTTTTTTAAACAGAAACACATATACCACTATTAAAAGAGAGTAAACAATTACAAGTAAAGTGAATCAATAATACAAACAAGCCTGTATAATGTCTAAATTTTATATGAGTAAAAGCGCATAAAGCGCTTAGGAAGTTTAATGATAGACTAATTTTAGCATTATTTATCCGTTCCAGAACTCGTTTTTTTAACGACAAACATAAGTACTGCTCAACTTTGTAAATATTAGGTAATTCGTTTGCAGAAGTTCATGAATCTTATGTTCATGATTTAGCTGTGAATTATTTTAATCCTTTGACATACAATGACGTCTGGGAGACGTCAGTCATATAATGGGCCAAAGCAGACTTTAGCGTCTCCGAGACATCAATAACTGTCTCCGGAAGACATCGTGCATCCTAATATTAAATCATTTAATTATTTAACTCGTGCTTTTATTAGGTTTTGATTAAACTGGTCAGGATTCATGCATCCTTAATGTAAGAAGCGGATGAAGTTAGAAATGTAAAAAATGTCAGCTCTTCTGCCTATTCGAAGATGATTTGAAATGTTTTACACTTTACAAAAATACTAATTTTATACTATTACTTGTCGATTAACATCATATATAAGCCTCATTAAATTTTAAATAGCAATGCAAATTTCCAAATAAATAGTTCTGTTTCTCATTTTTCACTAAAGAGAAGTAAATATTATCAATGAACTAAATAGTATCTTTCGGGCACTTCAAACTTCTTTTTATTTGTATATCAAGAGGTTAAGGTATGGCTTTTGACAGCAGTTACCTAGAATGGGGTGCTGCGGTCGAACCATGTGAATTAATACTTTTTACCAGACGGTTCTGTTCCTCGCGAACAGTAGTAGACTTTCATCGGGGTACTTGCACCCAAGGTCGAATCCCCAGTCTTGAATGTTTGAGATTCAATGAAAGCGTACATCATTAACTAAGATCCCGTTAATTGGGAAATAATATTGAATATACTGTTACATAAAGGTTAAAAGAAGTAATTTAAACATTTGATAGCAGTTAAATCATAAAATAGAGAAGAAAGTTTAATAATAATAAAGATAAAAGGGGTAGAAAGGGTAGAGAAATATTTTTGAGGAAAAATGACATCCATTTTTAAAATTTTAATAATTTTTTGGGGGGTTTGTTTTTTATATTTTTATCACAAACGTATACGTATCGTGTGGAAGTTCTGCAGGCATAGTGTATATGAAGAACAACAAATGGATCTGGGGTAGCTGATAGTATCACAACAAGGGCTGTGGAATCAGTCAGTTTGAGTGTCGTGTGAGATTGAAATAAACCGTGTTGAGCAGAGCGGTTACATCAAAATAGCCGTTCTCCTTGCTGAAACTTTCCTTCCCACCGTGCGGTATGGTAGGGCATTATTTCAAAGGTCTTCCACTAACTCACTGTGATATTCCATCGCATTTCTCCCTCGGAGAACGGCTATTTTGTTGTAAGCACGCTGCTCAACACTGGTTACTTCCATCTCGCACGACACTCACCAACTGACTGATTTCACAGCCCTCGCTACGCTACTACCAGCTATCACAGAGCCATCTGTTTTCAGCATACACACTATGCCTGTAGAACTTAAACACGGCAAACATACGTTTTTGAATATGTTCACATATCTACAAGAAAGATAAGTGTTAGCATGATTTATGCCCCAACCCTCGTATATTTTTAAACCTTGCAAGCACGTATTATTTTTAATTTATATTTTTTATTTTTTTTAAATTTTATTAAATTAATTAAAGAGAAATGATGGTTCGAAGCCGTTTACGATTGTGAACGTCTGCAGGATCATAGTCGAAAAATGATCGTTATTTGATTAAAACGATGAAATATAAAGATGAAGTATGAAGATGCAAGTGACTTATGTGTGTGCTTTCCGAAAGCTAATAAAAATGATTTACAGTTCAAAATACTTTTAAAAACTAATATTTCAAATAATCCTAAATATATTTTAAACTTTTAATAAAGCATTTTTGATAATACAAATTTTCTATTGATCATCAAAAGCAATTTTGTTGGTATTTGGCTAAGAAACATTGCACCGGGTCTCCGAGGCCCAGCGCGCGATGTCGTGTAACTGCAGGTAGCGCCCGTCCTCGCAGGTTAAAACAGATTCATCATAGGTAGTCTGCAGTTTTCTATAAAATCATTTATGATTTCTTTCATTGCTTTGCTGACAATACTTTTCTCCCCTTAATTATCTCAATAGATCTTATTACTTTATCCCTTGTCCTCATTGTTATGTGTTTTGCTGTAATGTGATGTGATGTAATGTGATTGTTCAAATGTGCTTACAAACAAACACCAGTGTTCGTTCTGAAATGAGCAACACAGTAAAATATACGCTATGGAATTAAAGAAAAATACCTAATATTGTGGCTTAGCTATATTTGTGAGGGTGGGGTTGAATGAAAACATCTTTTCAGTGCAAAAATATAGTTTAATTTCATAAAATCTTAGCTTGAACAGAAAACAATTAAAGGAAAAAAAATAAAAGTTAAACAGACAAAATATACATAATTAAAATAGTTAACACAATTAGAACCATTGGAGGTCAAAGTGTTGCAGCGCCTCTGAAGTCCGTAAGGCCAACTGACTTTTATTTTGGGAAGTCTTCTCTTACGTGTGTGTTTGTTTTTGTACAGGTAGCAGCACGGTGGTGTGGCGAAGTACATTTGTTACAATATTTAAATTAAAACATTTGTTATGTACAATATTTACAAATTAATACAACCCTTGATTAGTTTTTAACATGACCTGCAATTATTTGGCTTTGCTATTCATCAATACTCTTGAAAGAGAATTCCTTATCGAAAGATTATGACACCCAGGCAATAATTATGAATATTATTAAGTTTACCTCCAGTAATTACAGGTCAGAAGGCTGGGGCTGTCAACAGGCTAGACGTCGGAGAGCTTTAAATATTTTTAAAACAAATTATAAATTGGACCGTTCTGATGGAAAAGTAAGGCAAAAAATTATTTAAAAAATACTTGACGTACCACGCGTACAGTCACCACAAACGTAATTAGATTAAATTAAAATTTACACGACGCCTGTTGAGCGACTCGAACCTGAGACATCCCGTACTTAAGCCCGTTGAGTTGACCTCTGATACGTTGACAGTGAAGGGTTCCAAGCGGTATTATAATAATCTCAATACGCGCGCAATTCTGGATTTTTAAGGTAAATAAAGCATTTTCTATCGGATTAAATTGTGAATCTAAAACCATTCTCGAATCAACTTAACCCCTTAAAGGTTCATTTTATTCAGGATTATGGGTCAAAAAGTTTCAATTTTTTTATCCGTATTTTTATACATACATAGCTTTTTAATCATAATAGCATCATTCGCATACAAAATTTCCTAAAAATTAATGTAAAAAAATCAATTTAAATAAATGAGTAATTTACATGTATAGTTGGCTTTCTGTACGGCAGCAATCATTGGACTTTGGAGTCAATTCACACTAACTATAAATATAAAGCTTAGAATACCTAGCTTTTATCTTGAATTAAATTTTATTTATATCCTATGCATTTACATAAATGATTATGAAATTATTAATCAAAATTTGGTCGTGTATGATACAATCGAAAACACGGTACTGCACAGAGTCCAACATCGCAATCTGGACAGTAGAACCTTGTTTCTCTCCTTACCTTCTTCACTCTGCTGTCTCTCTTTGAGCAGTAAATAATCTAGTAGCCAGATAAGTAAACAAAATAATTCGAAACCATAAAAAGCACATGTGAAATAATTCGGGAAAGACTGATTGCACAGTGCCCGAGCTACACTCGTAAGGAGCCTGGATGGTATATTTCGCCTGCCCGAGTTCAGCTCGGGAAAAACCGGGAAGGGGTTAATTACATACACAAAATTTCATCAAAATCACTCCACCCGTTTAGGAGGAGTTTTATTACAAACACATGAACAAAAGAATTTTATGTATAAAGATAGGGAAATAAAAATATATTGTGAATGAATTATAACCTACCATTTTATAGTACGAAATTAATTGTTCTATCTTTTAAGGGTAGCCTTGTTCAAACTTTCAAAGACATTAATAGTCATACTTATATACAAAAAAATAATGGGAAATTAGTCAATTTCTAATGACTGTTTCTTTATATAAAGGAATCTTTTAACAACTTTGATGAAAACTACATTTCAGCATTAGAAACTATTCATCTGTATTGCTTCTAAATCCTGTTTTGAATGCGTGTAAAATACAAAAATAACTACCACTAACTTCTATTTGAGTGTATTTAATGGAGCACCTGAACCGTAGGGTATATCTCCAGTTAGTATGATATCTAATTTAACATGGGAGCAGTTCAGAATGATATTATAAGGGTAAATTCCCAGTTCCTCGGGCCCCGCCGCCATGTTTTTGGCGCTATTTTTATACAAGTGATCGCCAAATTGTCGCCAAGTGATGTTTACAATTTGTGTATTAAGTTTATACCCAATTTCAAAGCATATGTTGTACTAAAAAAGCTTTAAAATTTTTGTTAAGATGTATACAAATTTGAGTTTTTAATGTATTTAAAGGAGCTTTTGTACTGTTTATTGAACTAAACAGTGCTGAATTTTTGCAATAAGTGCAAATTAAGCAAAATATAAGCATTAGTTGGTTATATTTAGGCAATTATGTTTATTAAATATTTAGTTATATTTATAAAATACGGTTGCTATTTAAAGAAATTATTTTAAAACTATCAAAAGATTAAAAAGTAATAAAGTACGGTACAAATTACTTCTAGAAATTATTAGCTTAAAATGGAAATATAAGAACGGAGTAAATGTTTTAAATAAATAATAAATTTTTAGCTTAAAATTCTGAAGAAAGTAAGGAAGTGAAATGATTTTTCTTATCTAAGTGAGGTAAAGCTCCCCTTGATCTTCCGTAACAATAACGGTAGACAGTCGAAATAAAATTACTTTTATTACTTAGCGTATCACTTTTAACAATGTAATACACTATAAAAACTTATAGTTTAAAAATATTTCTTTTTCATTTTGTATTAAATTAAGGCACAATTTTGAATAAAGTTCATAAAGCAGTAAATAAAAAAATATAATATAAATGTGAAATATAACATCACTTTTTACCCTTCGAAAATTAAGCATAAAATATGAAATAAATAAAGCGCTAACCTAATTTAAGTATCCTGAGTTGTTTGTAGATATATACGTTTGATCTGATTTAAAAAATCCTAAAAAAACATCTTCTGGATTTTCTTTCATTTTACTCCACATAAATTCACAAAGGTACGAATCAAATTGATTTTCACACTTGCGAACTGTGCGGAGGGATCTCTTAATTGAGCTCCACAAGCCCTCAATTGGTGTGAGCTCCAGTATTAAATTTAAAAAACGAAGAAAAATACTACAAGAGCTCAGGCAAAATGGACAAACCTCCATAGCACAGCCGAAATGGATAAAGACTTGAAATGGACGCTAGAAAATACATATAAGGCGGTCTTGGAGTTTTGTAACAGGAACCAATAAGGGTCAGATATTCAAATCACTTGTCATTTCCCCCAATACACTAAAATAAAGGCATCGATTGACACCCTCACCTTTTTTAGGGAGTGGGGGAAGAGTCCGAAAAGAAGAGCAAGGTTTGCCAGAAAATAGAGTTCTAGAATTTGACGATATCTCCCAAGCTTGGCGTCCCAAACGAACTGGGTTCCCGGGGCCCCCCGAACTGGGAAATAGCCATTATGAGTAATCAATATGCCGGTTACATAAGATAAAATAAAAATTAAAAGATAAATAAGATATTAATAAATAAAAATTAATTAAAAAGAAAAAATGACTAAAATTTAATAAAAGAAAACAAAAAATTGGGAGTAAATACGATTAAATGAGCTTAAATAAGGTGAAAAGATATAAATACTGGCGTAGGTACGATAAAATACAGTAGAAACTCGCTTGGAAACGTAAAACGGATCATGGCGAAGCTCAAAATGAAATTTCTCTGGGAAGAAGTGGGCGTGGCCTAAGCCACCTCATTATTTTAGCTTAAAATGCTTGACTTTCTTGTTCTGCTATTCCGATTTAAAAATTTTTAAAAGTTTTCCTTAAGAGTAAAATTATGAAGGGGAGGGGCCTAATATTCAAACACAAAATTAAAGAGAAAAAAACTATATTTATAAAAAAATTATATTTGAAAATAACTGGTATGATATAAAAGAAAAACAAGTAATGATTTAACTAAGAACCTCGATTAACCGAAATCCGTTTCTTAAATACTTTCTATTATCATCCACAATTTTCTCTTTAAAAACAGGCATTTTTAGAGTTTTCTTTTTTACCACATCCCATTTGTATTCAAGCCGTCTTTTCCAAACTACGAATGCAGAAAAATATTTTGGAATTTCCTTTTTTTTAGAATCCCTTCTCTCCAGCACAATTCTCGGAATGAGTGTACTCTTCTCCATTTTCAAACATCCCATTTCGATATTTGGAAGGTCATACTGCTGAGTCCCAGAACAATTGAATATTACTACACCAATAACGATACTACATATTAAACTAGATGATTATTGATGAATTCTCGATTATCTAAAGTAGGTTCCGGATAATCGAGGTTCTACTGTATTTAAAGAGAACAGAACAGTGTAACGGGCTCTGCAAGTAAAATACCTAAATTCCAACACGGACTCTGTCATAAGACCAGAGTAGGTTGGGAGAGCAAATATGATGTGCAAAATGAATTGGTCACTTTAGAGACATCCTCTGTTTTTCTTTTATTAATTGGGTTTTACATGTGTTTCCTAATGTGTTTTGTCAATATACTTCTAGTACAGAAAGTTGATACCTGATAGATAGTTACTCCGAAATCTTCCAGAGATAGAAGAAATGACTTACAATAGCACTTTAGCACTTTTTGCTTTACTTAGTACTTTTAGCTTTTTTTATGTAGCTTTTGTACAGGAATAACTTCGTTTTAGTATGCAGGCGACTTCTAGGTGAAAGATAGGGTTTAAGAGTAGCAATTACAGCTTTCATTTTTAATTTAGCCTTAATGTCAGCCTTTATATTATTTTATTTATTTTTATTTTTTAATTTTTTTCTTATGTAGCTGGCATTTTGATTACTCATATCGATTCATTAAGAACAGCTATTTTGTTTACTACTGTATCTTGCTTACCGGAGATATGCCCGATCGGGCCAGACCCAGATAATCGCATTGACGGGGTTATGTCCTTGTACAGGGGAATTTTGAAGTAGAAGGAAAAACAAAGACAACAAATACCCATCCCCATGTTTCTCTCCAGGCTGAAGCCCCGAGCTCTATCGTCAGTGCCTCCAGCAGAAGAGTCTCCGAGCGAGCTTAAAGCTTCTACGAGTCAAGTGAGAGCCTCCCCTCTGCCACCAACGCAAGACTCTTCTCCTCTCTCAGAAAGCAATGATGATTAATGTTTATTACTGTAACAGGTTTTGTAATTAAACTTATTAGTTTGCACTGACACGTTTAAGTAAATACTTATTCTGTTTTAATTTTTGTCTTAAATGTGTAAAGTATAAATTTTGTTTACATATTTAAAACATTCTTGTACCCCCATACACGAAAATTCCTAAGGGCGAATCCTACTTCGCGGTTTTTCAGCTTTCGCGGAAGGTTCGTGTCATTATTAACAGCGAAAAAGAGGGATTACTGTAAATTACTATTTAAATTTTTATGGAATTTAAAGTAGAGTCTATGAATAAAATTTGGAAGAGAAAGAATTTTTAATTCTTCATGAATGGCACTATTTCGAAAGTACCAAGGAGCATTTATAATTTCTCTAAGAATTAAATTTTGAATAACAGTTTCAATTTCAATGTTAGAATCTGCTGCATAGGACCACACTGGTTCTGCATAGGAAAGAATGGGACGCAAAAAGGAAGTGTACACTTAATTATAGTATTCATTTTGCTATGGCTAGAGATTAGGTGATACAGAGCTCGCTTAGCATTGCGATATTTATTTTTGACCGAAAGAAAATGTTGCTTCCAAGTTAAATTTTTGTCTAAAGTAGCACCTAAATACTTCACGGTATCCAACTAGGAAATACAAGCATTATTGATATGTATGTTGTAATTAACGTAAGACTTTCTCTGCATGGCTGTAGGTCGAAGTCAAAGTAGAAGTTTTTACGGAATACCTAGCAGTGAAAAAATGCGCTACTTCAACCTCCAAACGAATAAGGATCAAAAACATAGTTTATTGAATCAAGAAAAACAAGTCGCCAAAATAAATTTAATACGCTTACAGCGGCTTCCGAAAAACGAATGTAAAAAAGCTGTAAGGTGAGAATTATGACAATGCATATGTGAAAAACAACGCGTTAAATGGTTAAAAGTAATCATTCTGTACCTTGACAATGAATAAACACATCAGAAAGTAATCAAAATTACACTCAGCCAGAGTAAATTAAACAAATTTGGGAAACGTAACTCAGTATAGCCATCTATTGAGCACTGAGGGAGTTACAAAGTATATGAGAATTGAGATACAGTTAAAAATATTAAAGCACAGTAAAAATTATACGACTCCAGGTACAATTTAAGACTAAACATACCGTATAACGGGTCAAATGACCCATAAGGTTTATGTAAAAAATGCGATGGAAAATGACTTAACCCTTTAAAGGTCACCTATATAAATTCTTTGGAATATAATGAAATTAGTTTAACAATATTAGCTATAAATGTATACTGTTTTAAAATTTTTTTAATTCTTAGAGGGGTTTGCCTTAGAGATACGATAGGTGAGTTTGAGGGGGGGTTAACTGACAACACCTCCTTGTACAATTTGAACACAATGCTTTTTAAAATTTTAAGAACAAAATTATTCTAAGAACAAAAAATAAGTGTTCTTAAAAAAGTATAATAAATAAATACTTCAACAGTTTATAAGTGTTATTTGAATACATATTTTTGTTTGGGATCCTAAGTAAAAAAAATCGAATTACTAACTTTCAAGTTACAGTAAGTATAAAAATATATATATATTTTAGAAGAAAAAATAATTTAAATGCTGTACTATCATCTATTGTAAGTTTTAAATATTAAAAACATAAAAAAATCGATAAGAAAACACTCATGTATCTCCAAAAATTAGAGAAAAACTGTTTTACAAGAGGTTTCGCTGTGAAACCACTGTCCATTAAAGGTTTAAAAATTCTTATTCTTTGTGTTTGCAATATATAAAAAGTGACAATATACAATTTTGTTTAATTATAATAAAGTTTATTTGTCTATTTCCTTCCAATTTTCACATTTCATACATTTATAATCTTGTCATTTGACCGGCTATTATAGAAATAAGTATGTAATAAGTGTTGGTATGGTTAGTGTTAATAACATATAATAACAAAAAGATATTTTTATTTGCTTTTATAAAATTGTAACATTTTTAGTTGATTTTCAAGGATTTTTATATTTTTTTGGATTTTTATAGTTTTAAAAATACAATGACAGGACAACACACAATTAAGTTTGAATAATTGCATAGCAAGATAGTTGAATGATGTGATACCCAAAAAATATTGGAAGAATAAATAAGTTAAAATCAGACAATTAAGATTTAAAATTTAGAATTTAGAAAAAAGTCTTTGCAGTAAAAGCTTGGCTGTAAACATAGTGGCTTTGCATGCAGAAGTGCTGATCCTAATTTTCCATTTGTCAAGCCATTCAGTAGTTTTGACTAGGTGTTTATTAACGGCAGTCACAGCAAATATAATATTTTTGTTTGTAGAGA
>CM063497.1:104053494-104088494 GCA_032207245.1 Pardosa pseudoannulata | reverse complement strand
CATTCTAATTTACTGTCAAGTACGGAGACAGGATTCTTATCTGGGACTGGGATCAGAGCCCCGTCCGAGTCCACCGTACAAGACAACAATATCCGTAGAATATAATTTTATGGTCTTTTATCTTTTTACAAAGATGTGATGAGGTCAAATTTAGGTCCCGAGCATTTTACTTCTTGTATGAATGAATTAATTATATTACTGATCTAAATCGCCTCATCACAGTGAGTAATCAGGCTAATTTTTAGACAGAAAGCAGACTTGCATAATAAAAATATTTTGATTTGATGTAATTAAATTTAATGTTATTAATATTAGATAATTATATTACCTGAATATTAACTTTTTTTGTAAATAAAAAATTATGATTGTGTCAAAGTTACCGTGGTGATTGAAGGGATTATTAGAAATGCAACAAATAATTATTAGATACCAGAATATTTGTTTCGTGAGTAGCAAATTATATGCTTATAATTTATAATAATCAGTTAATTGCTTATATTTTGTACTCATACACAATAAATAATAGACGCGTATGTTAAAGTTTTTCGTATAAAAAATTTTTGCAGAAGCATTTTTCTAATAGAACAGAGAGTTATTAAATGTTTACTGCATAGGAATTTTATGTACTGCCTCAAGTCTAATACTTTTAACACTGGCTGCAAGGGCCAGTGTTAAAGGCTACAGAATTAGGCATTTTTATTTAACAAGGGCTTGATTAACAGAAGAGTACAATCATTAAAGAATACTTAAACCCCCCCCCCATCAAAAAAACCTTTTCTTATCACTCTATTTTTTCCTTTTGTTGTTTATTTTTTCCTTTTGTTGTTTCCTTTTGTTTGAGAAGTTTCGCCAATTCCTATGACACGATGAGAACCATCATTTTTTTTTAATGTATTTGTTGTAGACCTCAAAAGTTGATATTTTCACAAAATTTAACTATTATATGCTATGAAAAAAATTAAAAAATAATTGGGATTAACTAACTATATTTGGCAAGGTATCATGTTTAGCCTGAAAGTATGAGTATATTTTTCCTTTGAGAAATATCCGATATTTTTATTTTTATATAAATATTAGGCAATAATCTGTAGTGTCACAAAACACATAGATCATTATTTTTCTTGGATAACATCTCTCTTTCTCTCTCTCTCTCTCTCTCTCTCTCTATATATATATATATATATATATATATATATATATATATATATATATATATATATATATATATACATGTATGCATGGTACCCTTGGCAATTCTCAGCAAGGTGAATTTACTCCGAGGAAGCGAAGTTTTACTTTTACGGTATGGCGACAACCCTCCCCAGTGGAACGCCGACATAGACGGATCCCTGACGCAGACGAGGAAGGTCGTTAAGTGCAGATTGCACTTCTCGCTTTTCCACTATTTGATCGCCAAGACGGGCTCTGATGTTATGCCAGACAGGCACTGATGTCCAGTTTTTTATTTCATTGTCCCTAGACACGACCACCTATTCTGTAAATACTTTGTAAATAGTTTAATTAAATAAGTTCCTTTTAGTTAAGCTTTTGTGCATCTTTATCCACATATATATATATACATATATATATATATATATATATATATATATATATATATATATATATATATATATATATATATATATATATATATATATATATATATATATATATATATATATATATATATATAATATGTGTGTGTGTAGGAATTGGACACAAAATGCAACAGTGTCATTTATTACACATTTAAATGATATATACATTACAAAAAATAATAAACTTGTTTTAAATTTAAAGATATTTATTTTTATATTATAAAAAGAGGGGGAAAAAGTTTAACATAAAGCAGTTTTACATTATAAATAATGATAAAAAAATAATGTTTATAATTATTATATTAGCAATTAAAGTGAAGCAACCAGTTATGTATTAATATACTACTATATTATTGCTATTATTCTTGAATATATATATTATATATATATATATATATACTATATATATATATAATTATATATATATATATATTTATATATATTCTATAAACATATATATATATATATATATATATATATATATATATATATATATATATTTCCAAAAGTAAAAAAAAATCTCTTAGAAATAATATGCTACTTCTTAAATAGCCACTGTTGAAAAAATAAATGTAAGTATAATTAAATTAATTTCTTCCCAAATTTCCCAAAATTCCAGTTTGATTCCCCAAAATTCCTGGGTTTATTACAACCTCTTCAAAATTCCGGGTATTTTACATCTCTGCGAATAACAGACCGGTAACTGAATAATTAAAAATAATGAATAAGTTGTCTAAAGATATAAAAGATATACTTCAATTTAGTCTAGAATATTTTCTGTTCAAGAGTTTATAACCTAAATAAAAGAAGATAATTAATACATCTACCTATGATCGTAATGAACCCTTCAATAACATTCCTTCGAAGAACACTTTCCTACAAATAACAGCAGCAAGTGGATTTAACCTCAAAAGTTTTAATGACATTTATTCAATAACTTTAAAGAAAACCCTTTCAGTTTTAAAAGCAAGCATAAAGTTGGAGAAAGCTTCTTTACGTTCTCCGTAAGTTATCTCTTTTGTCTACTTCAAACAGATATATGAAGCTGTTACACTTTTAATTAGGTTCTCGAAATTGCAGATTTGTGAATCCATGCATGCTTGAAAGTTTTAGAAAATTGTTATTCATTTACAAAATGAAAACTTTCTATAAAGAATCTTGTGAATTATTTGATTTATTTTTTTAAATTTTCGTTTCAAATATAAAGAGGTGAATTCAGTGACCGATATTAATTTAATGGTAAATATTACAGTTTATTCATTATTCGAATAATATTATTTAAATTTATGACGATGTTCGTTTTATATATCTTACGAAATAATTTCAAGTTGCATATTTATTTAAGGCACTTAACACATTGCATACGGGTCACGTACTAGTACGTTTTCTGACGATTGATACTTGAGCTCGGGACACGTACTAGTACATTTTCTGAGGATTGATACTTGAGAGCAGGACACATACTAGTACGTTTTCTGATGATTGATACTTGAGCGCGGGTTACGTACTAGTACGGGGTTTGCCGTGTACCTCTTCATAGAGGAAAATGCTTTGAACGATACCGCACTGTAAAACATTATTAGTTTTATGATTGCTCTTTTCATTTTTTTTATAATGTAAAAATGTTTGTTTCTAACATAATTCGAAAAAATTAAAAATATATACTACTATTTCTATTTGATTTTTCATATTTACGATACTATTATAAATTTTTTTAACTAAAAATAGTTTTTGTTTACAAAAATTTTATGATTGTTATTTATATATTTCTATTTATATATTTCAATATAAAATACGAAAAGTTGGTTAAAAAATTAAATAATTTTCTATCTATTAAGATTTATCTGAATAACTAAATTTACGGGCAAAACGCCCGCTCCTGGTACATTTTCCCTGCAAAATGTACCTGCACACGATGTGTTAAAAGTGTAAATCAGTTTCTCTTTGTAACCATTAAGCATTTTAATTCAGGGAATAAGTTTAAAGAATTATCAGCTTAAAGAAAATATCACCGTAAGATTTATGCTATTTTGATTTTGCAATGATTTTTTTTTTCAGAAAATTTTTAGACGTCAAATTTCTTAGTGACTACCTTTTGTATAATTTTTGCTTTAAATGCTAGTTTTACGTTGAAGATGTTAAGGAACTTATATGATTTCCTTATTAATGAATGTAGTTTGTAGTTTTAGTATATTAGTCGTAGTATCTGTGTAGTTGTGAATTTAATATGTTACTACATATCCATATACAGGGTATCCATAATTAAATTTCCCTTCTTTAATACTAGAACCACTCGATGTATCTAATACCACCGGCTGTGTCAAACTTAGCCTGATTAGTATAAATCCATATTGTCGCTCAAAAAGTCCCTAAATTTATGCACAGTGACATTATTCATTTTTGACATTAAATTAATGCAATATATGCTAAACGTTAGATATTAAATTATCAAAAAGTATTTATCTTCATATATAAAATTCTTCTGTCCATGTTTTTAACGGGCCGATAGTTGGCCGATTGGTTAGAGTTTTGACCATCGGTGCCGGAGTTCGTGGGTTCGAATCCCACTATGGCTTGGATATTCGTAGCCTTTCGGAATCGGCTTTAAGAAGTAGGTCTCGGTCTTATTAGCCCTTCGTGTGCAAAACAGTAGATCGTAGCACTCCAAAAAAAAAAAATACCTTCCTAAATGGCTGGTCTGATTTTGATGAAATTTTGTGCATGTAATTAAGTTGATTCGAGAATAGTTTAGATTCACAATTTGATCCGATAGAAAATGTTTTTTTTTCATTAGAAACACAGAATTTAGCACTTATTGAGATATAATTCCGCTAAAATAATTATAATGCCACTTGCAAACCTTCACTGCCAAAGTATCTCTGGCGCAGTGGGTGATATAATCCACGAGTTAGAATTCTATTCTTAGACTAACATATAACGGGACTAACTTAGACTAACATATAACATATAACGGGTCGTATAAAGGGAGCGGTAAAAAACTTTACTGGCCATATGTTAGTTGACAACTTTAATTTATCTTGTCACATTACATGGCAGAACGGACAGCAGAGGTTTTAATATTGACAGTGATTATCTGGCTGTATATATCAATGATGTCCAATATTTAGCTAATCTATATGTATAAAAATCAAACACACAAACGAACAGACTTCTTAATTTTTAAAGATATATAACTTAAACTTTAGATATTTATTAGTATTTGAAAATAGACCCCTAGACTTTTATGAAAATAAGTTATTGTTAATACCGATGATAAAATTTTCATTGCAACAAGAAATAATCGATGATTAAATTTAAAATTATCTCATATGTACCTAAACTACTATTTAAGTCAAATATAAAAGAAAATTATTTATTTAATATCTAAGTTCAGTGATAAAACGTATGAAAATAATGCAGACGATATTTAAATAATTTAAAATAAGAAATGATTAAAGGAGATGGTTAAAGGAATGACGTCATAATGTTAGAGAAATATATTATTTTAAAGGTGATAAATGGATATGTTTAATCACCTGCAATTAAAATGCGGTTTGATATAATGGTATTAAACGCTCGAAAAGGGGGGAAGGGTGGGATTTCGAACGTTTTAAAAACGACACTTTGAATTTTGCTAGCTCTAACTCATCAAGAATCCAATATGGATGCCTCTATCCATTTCAGGTCCAAACGCTTCATAAATTCGAGGACAGACGGACAGATATATATATATATATATATATATATATATATATATATATATATATATATATATATACTAGAGAACATTCGAGAATATTCTCTAGGGTTCCCTGAAAATATATGGAAAATATCTTAAACTATAAGTGATAAAAATATATACATATACACACACACACACATATATATATATATATATATATATATATATATATATATATATATATATATATATATATATATATATATATATATACTAATACTTAGGTCGATATCTTAGAATTAAAATTCTTTGCATTAAATTTTTTTTTTAAATTTCCCTCTCTAGATAAAAAGTGTCCAGGGAAACACTGTCCAAATCTCCAATTTCGCATTCAGTTGCAAAATATAAATGTATTTTACTGTATCTACAAATCGTTTCTCTGTTTCTTTTAGATCTCATTGTCCGGCAGAGAAAGAAAATTACAAACTAAATTATCATGTAATAGCAGAGCTTATTTGAAGGAATTTAAATTTTAATCCAAACATCAAATTTTTATTTGTGTTGTATGATCAATTTGAAGGTTAAATTAAAAACATTTCATTGTCTCGGAAATGTATTTTTACGGAACGAAATAAGATGTATGTAAAAACCAATTGTAAGATATTAAATTAAAACAAAAATAAAACAGAAATTATATAAAACATATTTATTTTCAACTTTCGTAACTTTATTCTGGTTTAGTGTCTTCAAATCTATAGAGAAAGTGCATGCTTGTAAACAAATACGAGTGCTGATTTTAATTCAACTTTCTCGTTGGCGAAACATTGATTGTTTTTATTGTATCTTAGCTTCGATATGAATCACGTATACAACAAAACTAAATTTTATTTAAGGGAAGGTATAGGAAACATCCAAAAACTGGCCAAGAAATTCAAAATAATTTTTTTTTTAGAATTTACAAAAGTATATATACTTAAAAAAATTAAACACTTTAAACGGTATTAATAACACATTGTGTGCCGGTACATTTCGCAGCGGAATTGTACCGGGGCAGGCATTTTGGGAGTAAATTTAGTTATTCGGTTAAATCTCATTAGATTTAAAATTTTTTAATTTTTTAACAAACTTTTCGTATTTTATATTGAAATATATAAACAAATATATAAATAGAAACCATAAAGTTTTTGTAACAAAAAATATATTTTTTAGTGGATAAATTTATAATAGTATCGTAAATATGAAAAATCAAATAGAAATAGTATTATATAGTTTTTATTTTTTCGAATTATGTTATATATAATCATTCTTTCATTCCAGAATCTATGTAGTAGACAAGAACATTCGGCTTCGTTTTCCTGTACATACCGTTATTTTTGTACCCATGAACAAACCACGTTATTACACTAACCCGTACTAGTACGTGGCCCTTTTTGGATTTTTAATGCAATTTATTTATTTTTAAAACATATATTTTTTATGTGTCAAAATATAATTTTTTCCATTTTGATCATAATCAATATTTTTGGCTTTTTCGTACGGATGTCAGCACAAAATATTTTATGTTTTCTATCCCTAAACTCTCTACTCTCTAGTTTTGTGTTATGAACTCACGAATCCACCCTTCTATCTCTTTGCTCTTTTATGTGTTTATTTTTCGCTCGTTGTCATTTTTGTGCTTACTGACAGAAGCCTCTAGATTGACGTACTCGGCCCATATGGTCCAGTTGCCACATCACCTTTAAAGCCTTTAAAGCCTTTACTAGTACGCGACCGCGCTCAAGTATCAATTGTCAGAAAACGTACTAGTATGTGTCCCTCATACAATGTGTTAAGTATAATAATCAAAGTATAACTACTTTCATATGTTAACAGCACAATAAACTATTACAAATATTATTACCTTTATTATCATTCTGAAATGTTTGGCGCAAATTTTTGAAGAACTTGGAGTCTAGTCTTGCCTTTTCAAAGCTTTAATCCAAAAATTCGCAATATAGGCTTTAGGAAAGCAATAAAATCCAATTTATTCGCCTTTTTAAAACGCTTAGTACATCCATACGTACAACAGCTTGTTATCATTTTCAGATAATTGACAATTAAAAATACAAGCGCAATCCGTAGTAAATTCAAATATTTTGCCAACGAGGAATATGAGCTGCAACTTTTTGCACCTGACTCATGCGCACACATGCGCACATTTTCTATAGATTAGTAATAAGTGTTACCAACAACAAAAAAGAAAAAAGCTTTCATAATTTACAAGATTTTAAGCATTAAAATCTACAGTTATTAACATATTTCTGAGAATTAGATTAATTGTGTTTAAATTATTATTTAATACTGGAAATGAGTTAGGGTTTTTTTATCCTTTTTGCCAGTTGATTATTTTTGTTTGTTTAGAAAAAATTGATGTTTTTTGACTTTTTCTAAATAAACAGCACATATTTTTCAAAATTGTTATCATTCTATTTGTTAGTTTTTGAAATATTGGCATGTATTATTACAACCTAATTTTGATTCTTTTAGTACAAAGTGTTTCAAAAATGACCGGTGTATTTTAAAAGTCAATAAAACTAAATGGACAGTTGTAGAAATACACCGTTTATTGCATTATGCTTGGGACAAAATAGTAAATTTTTAGGCAGACAAACTTTCAAAATTAGTTACATTGTTCCACAGCAGATGACGCTGCAGTCTGGAAAAACCTAAATTACGATATTTTCCAGATATCCACCATGAGCAGCACTAATATAGCTTATTCTCAGAGCGAAAATATCAGAAACCCGTGTAAACGTCTCAGGAGGAATGGCTTCACATGCAGAACAGATGTACTGTTCCAGTTATTCAACTGTTTCTGGATAATGGCAGTACACCTGGTCTTTTAATAGTCCCCACAGACAATTCCAAATCTTGTTATCCATTTGCTGTAGAAAGACAATATCCGCAGCGACGTTTTCTAGTGGAAAATCTTCCATCCAATGCCGAGATCAAGGTAAATGGGTTAGACGGAGTACCTAGCGAAGTGTAAAGTCTTCACTTAAACCTCCGAACGTAAAACAGATCAAAACATCAATTTATGCTTCAAGGCAAAAAGTATTCCAAACAAAAACTTAATACACTCGAGCTCCCAAGGAAGCGAAGAGGTGAGAACGTTCTCATAAAAAATTATGAGTAACCAAGGCGTTGTCTAATTAAGGGATAATTAGACTGTAACCTCGACTATGACCAGCAGTTATGGTAATCAGCAATACACAGCAATCAATGCAACATGAAGCTCAGAAAATACATAAATAAAGTAAAAAGGTCTCATGGACTATAAAAAATTGCAACTGTGTATTGATCTATGCATGTAAGACAATAGATATAACCATTTGGTAGCAATGGATCATAAAGATCACTACGTACTTCTCGAAACCTTTCTGATGTTTTTTGTTATCTTCCCAATACCGATTTAATTTTGATTTTTGACAAGGAATACAAGCCTTCATCCAAAACTGCATATCTTTTTCCATATTCACCCAATCAAATTTTGAATAAATTAATATTATTGTTAATTTAATTCGAGGGTGGGACAATCTATGAACTTCTTTAAATCTTTTCATACAATAAGCCTTAGGTACGGTGACGAAGCCAGGAAAAAAACTTCGTAGGGGGCTCATAATTTCAGACAAAAACATGACAGCTTGAAAAAGCTAAAGCTTGTTTACAACTGACCAAAATTGAAAAACAAATAACTATATATGTATTGCAGTCAGTTTAAAATACTTTATAGTGGTAAAAAGTATAACTTTCAGCTTTATTTTACTCGACTGTTGTATAAGCGTCTCCATAATATCCCCTATATAATAATAGCCTCAGTTATCTGTTCGTCTGTCCTCGAATTTAAGAAGCGGTAGGACCTGTGTCTCTATTCTCCCCTCTTCGTTGGGCTAACGAAGTTCGCTGACAACCGGTTTTGGGGTAGTCGTAAAATATTTAAGCTATTGAAAATTTACAGTGTAATCTAAATAAATTTCATTTAATAGTAAGTGATAACTTAATTTTTCTTATTATAAATTAGCTATGCTAGTTTTAAATAAATATTTGGAAAAGAACAATTCATATTAGTACTTGTGCTTTATGCATTGTGAAATAAATTATTTGAATTCCAGATTATTTGTGCTTTAGCATTTTATGCTACAGGCTCCTACCACAGAGCAATTGGGCAGAGCTGTGATCTGGGATTAAGTCAAACTTCATATTTCTATTGTTTATACAACATTATTAAAGCATATTGTTATGAAATTTTAAATTAGATTGATTTTTTGCATTATATATATATATATATATATATATATATATATATATATATATATAATATACAAATATGCAAATATTATATATATATATATATATATATATATATATGCATATTTGTATATTAACAGAGGTACTAAATGCAGATTGCAATGTAATTATTAAATAATGAAACTTTTGATGTAAAATGTAAAATGTAAATGTAATAAAGCTTCTTTTGATAATGATTAAGTGTAATTTTTCTGTCCATAAAAAGTACCACAAAATACTATACAATCAGTGTGGGACACATTACACAGCATTGCATTTAGAAACTGAAACTATAAAGATTAAACTATTTATATTTATTATTTTAATGTTATATATATTACAACATTTGTAAAAACTTTTAAATTAGATAAAATGAGAATAAGTAGTTCTTTACGTTTGCAATTCTGTATTTTGATAAATATTTGAATGATGATATAAAATCTAACAATTGTAAATGTATTTTGCTCTTTCAACGAAATTAAGACAATGCTTCTAACAAGCAATAAATCAGGTGTGTTTCTGATATGAAATTTTATGTGGGTTTGTACTGAAAATTGTAATAAACAAGTTTTTTTTTCTGAAAACTAAAAAAAAGGCCATCTTTTACCTCAAATAATATTTATATATGATTTTGAAGATAATCAAACTTTTCTGTCTTTCTTTTCTTATCATTTTTTTCTTTATTGCCTTGTCACATTTTTTTTCTGCCATGAATCAAGTAAAAACATTTCTTGTGTCATTTGATTAACTTTTTTAATTTTGGGAAACTTTTGAATAATATGCATGCTAGATCAGATATACAAGAGATAACTTTGCATTTTTAAAACAATATATAAATATATAAATTCATGTATAATAAGTTAAATTAAGAAATTGAATATTTTCTTCCTGGATAATAAACACACATTTATATATGCTTGCGATTGAATTTTATACAGAACATGCATATATTTACGACTCCATAAGGAAGTAATATACGAATTATTACATATTAATATATCGAAGTATCTATATTTAAGGAATGTTATATCAGAATATTAAAACTCAGATATAGCCCAGCTCTAATACCGACATCTGAAAATTCCCTTTATTAATATCTTTTATTTTAAATTAGCATGGTTTTATTTATTTTTTATTTATTTTTTATTTTTTTTAGAGAAATTTGTGTAAAGTTCCGAAAATTTTGTCTAAATAGCAGAATTTTTTTTCAAATTGGAATCACTCATGCAACAAACTTTAGTTTGACTATTTTAGGATTTAATAAATTAATATTGTCAAAATATAGTATGTAGAAATATACTTTTTTCCATTTTTTTGATATCGATTTGATAGGTTCCAATCCATCGGCATTTAGTAGATTTGTTAATGCATTCTACAATTCTTCTTTATCTATTGCATTAAAATCCAGAGTTAATTTAGCGTTACACATTTTTTCATTATTTCCAATAATTTTTTTTTAACACAAACTAGCTAGAGAGCTTATTGCTCTATACACATGTGCGCTTGCTTACAAATAATCCGCTCAAACTTTCTGGGAAATGGGACTGGGAATAAACTGGGAATATGATTGGTTGAAAAACGAAGCCTTGAACCCAAACTCTTTTTAGCGAACAAGCGTGAACGAAGATTTGCAACGAAACGGGGGGATCGCTTTCGGTCGAATGTTCATTGAAATGAGGAATTTTCACGTTTTCTAATTTTGATTTTAAACGATAGAAGACAAAAAAGTAAGCAGGACAGCAGCTATTTTTCTTGCAATTGGGGGCCTAATGAGTGATTTCTGATGGGTTTTATAGCAGACTCTTTAACGTCTCTCAAAAACGATACTTTTTCTCCGCCGACTTTCTGACGTCATCATTCATGTCGACACCGACCGCCTATGCTGTTTACATGTTAAAAGGCGACTTTTAAATTTGTTTCTGTGTAAAGTATCGCATATAATATAAATTTTTTTATTATGTCTGGCATTAAAAAATCATAGTATAAATATTGTATTGTGCCACTCTGTCAAAATACAGCAACTAATTGCAATGAGAAGATATTTTTCAGCGTTTCCAAAGATCCACATGCACCTAAAATCTGGACAACTGCGATGAAAAGGGATGAGAAATTAAATCCCAAATTATCATATAAATCATCTCTATAGGTTTGGGAAGACTATTTTTAGGTAAATAAATGCTTGCTTTTGTTTAAATATTACTAGTTTAGAAAAAGTAAAGTATATAAAAATACATATATACCTTTAAAAGAACTGTTCATTAACCAGTGCTTATTAACTTTTAAAACTGCTCATTTTCAAGTATTATCACAGAGTTCAACTACAATAAATGTTTGATAAAGCATATAAATATCGTAAAACATATAAATATCTAAAGCATATAATTGTCTAATAAATAACTCGGGGGAGGGGAAGGTTATGTATTTTTAAGGTATTATAAATATTTTCTTCAATGATGCATACTTTCTTAATTGAATCAATTCACAGTGATATTTTTCGATTAAATTGGTGACTAATTTGAAAAAAGTATATAATATTTTTAAAATACTTATAATGATATACTTTAAAAATTAAATTTAATTTCAGAAACTTTATACATTTTTTAATTTAACATTAACATTAAAGACAATAAAATTGTATTGATATTTAAAAAAGCATAAATAATTAAGTAAAGCCTTTTAAAGATTTTAAATTTTTCATCAAATTTAAAATTCTTAAGAATTAGTTTGGTTTTGGAGCGCTACGATCTACTTTTTGAAACACGATCTTAAAGTCTTTCAATCCAGAGGCTCCTGTCACTAAGCACAAAAATGACAAGTAGCGAAAAATAAACACATAAAAGAGCAAAGAAATAGAAGGATGGATTCGTGAGTTCATAGCACAATAACTCGAGAGTAGAAAGTTTAGGAATAGAAAAACATAAAATATTTTTGCGGCTATGACATCCGTACAAAATAAACAAAAAATAATGAATTAAAATGTCAAAATCGAAAAAATTGAAAAAGAAAAAGAAATGTTTTAAAAATAATTAAATTGCATTAAAAATCCGAAAAAGGAATAAAGAATAATAAATAAACATGCAAACAATTTTAATTAAGTTCTTGAATTTTTGTATCGTCACGAATAGAACCGAGCACCCGAGGAGTACGATGATACTATGCAGCAGGCGTACTTAACCACCATGCAACACGCCCACATTAGTGAAAGGCAAAATAAAGTATTTGTTGGAGTAAGAAAACGATGCGTAGATTTAAATATTAGGCTCCACCCTCAACAGGAGAACAGAAAACAAAACAGTACGGAGGATGTGAGAGCAATACATATGGAATAATAAAAATAATTTAACGTACGAAAAGTGATGTATGGCCAATTTTAAACATTTTAAAACTTTTTTCTTACATTTTTATATAATTTTAATAATTTTTTTAGTAGATTTATTTCGTTTTTTATTTTAACAGTAAACATTATTAAGGAACTTTGGCACGAAGGCTAAAGGTCCCGGTGTCACAATAAATAACTTCTCTAATTTTTATTTTAATATATTACATCTATCTCTATTCATAAAAAACGATGCTACTACAAATATGTGTATATGATATATGTATATTTATTTGACTTGTCTATATCTACAAATAGAAGAGTTGTGATATACATGAATAAAATATTAATACATGTTAAGTAAAATTGGATAAATATATAACTGATTTTACATACCGTTGGGTTTTAATTCCCCGTATTTCTGCTCCCATAAAATCCGTTTTTTTTTTTTTTTTTTTTTTTTTTTTTTTTTTTTTTTTCCCCCAAGAACGAAAACATTAACATGCTGTTAATTTTCTGGAGGTTGTCTGACTGTCCTTTGGTAAATCCAGGTAGAAGAGACATTTATGACCAATTGAGATAACTAAGCTATCTAGATCGATAAAATAAACCTTCAGGTTTAAATAAAAATAAATTTTGATAGCTAGAATGTTTCAGGATCTTGCAAAAACAAAATCGGAAAATAGTGCTCGCTTAAAAGCAATAAGAAAATATTGGTCGACATGAACGATGACATCACAATCAATCACGGAGCTTTTTGATGTCACCTGATTTTCGCTGAATTTTAAAATTAATTTTTTAAACGATGGACCCAGTTTTTTACATTTTTGAGAACATTTTTGGAATCTACGAGTCTGGAATTATCAGAAAAATACTAAGTTGTTCGAATCCCCCACATGTGTAAATTCATCATTGTCGGTAAAATTGTTCGTTGAGTAAACGATTTCGGTACGTAACGAAAAGGGGAGAATTGAGCCAAAGGTCTTAAATTATTTCTTTTAAACTTTATGATAGAGTATATCTAATATTATTTCCTAATTAATGGGATCTTAGTTAATGATGTGAAGCACAGTGGCGTTGGGGTAGCGCTTCGCGTTCCCACGCCGCAGGTTAGAGATTCGATCCCCGTGCTGGTCAAAGTTAACTAAGCTTTTCATCCCTTCAGTGGGCAGAGAAATGGAGGACCATGCATGCTTGGGAACTAAACACAGGGGGTTCCGCCTAAGGCTGGCGATCTAACCGGACCATATTCTTCGCACCCTAGGGCCCTTGGTCTAAGAATCGGAGATTGGCACCGTAGGCCCTGGCCCCCTACTGGCTGCTGCTCCGAGTTGGAGAGAGAGTTAATGATGTACGCCTTCATTAAATCTCAAAAATTCAAGACTGGGGATTCGACCTTGGGCCCAGGTGCCCCGATGAAAAACTGCTACTGTTCTCGGGGAACAGAACCGTCTGGTAAAAACGTATTCACATGGATTGACCGCAGTGCCACATCCTAGGCAACTGTTGTCAAAAAGCCATACCATAAAAACCACAGAGCAACCATAAGCGCTAAGACTCATGAACTTCAACTAACGAGTAATAGAATAGATACATTATGATAATTTGTCTAAAATTTAATCTCTCAGGCGCTTCTTACGCCTCTATTCAAAAGATACAATTGAAAACATTCCTAAAACGAAAATAGTGATTCACATGACTTGTTAATTTTTTCTCTCTTTAAATAGTGGTATAGTGTATCTATTTATAAAACTGCATTGCTTTAAACACCATCCTTCTAAGGCCTATACGTTTCACATTACTTTATTTTCTCTCGAATTTCAAATATGAACTTGCAAATTGCAACCCAGCACGAAACGTAACAACCAATCGTCGACAAATGTCTTCTCACCTAATTGCTGATCACTTGACCAGAGTAACGTTACAGGCATTAAAGCATGTCATACAGAAAAAAAAAATTAAGATAGAATGTTCCCATAGGCCAGTCGTCAGCAAAGTGCGGCTCCAGAGCCGCATTAGGTCCTTTGGATCCTTAAGTGCGGCTCTGGCACAAATATCCACAGAAGGCACAATAATATTTTCATTTAAAAAAAAATTGCTAAAAAAATTACATCCTTTTTTGATAAATTAAAATTTTTCTATAAATTGAGAACATATATAATTTTCTGTTTAATTTAAAAGATAGATAAGTAATTAACATTTTATATTATTATAAAAATACATAAGGAACATCGAGTTTAATTTTATAGTTTTCGTAAACGTTAACACAAACTATGTACAAGCTACCGACTGAAATTGTTCTTATGTTTTCGGCGTACTCTGGTATGATACAATGGTACCACAAGCATGCACGCGCTTTTTTTTTCTAAAGTAAGTATGTAGTGGTTAAGTAAGTGGGGGGTACAAATCGGCATCACAGACCAGCAGTTTCAGTGTGAACAGTTGTGTCTTATCTATCGTGTCTTCCATTGTCTAGTCTTATTAAAAAGTTGTATTTTTCAATCTAGCTGCCCATCATACAGGTATTTTATATGATTTTATTACACCTGCTACACATGTTTGTGGTTCCGGTACAAAATTTGTAATTGATTTTTCAATAACTTCTATTTGTCAAAATGTAGGGAAGTTTTCTTTCATTTTTAATCACATTAAAAGTTTTGTTATTCTGATGATAAAAAAAGAATTTTTTTTAGTGCAATTACATATATTGATGGAACAAAACTCTTTCACAATAAAAGTCTCTAATGGAAAAACAAAGTTCCAATATTAAGGAAATAAAGTATGTCTACAAGCATTACATGCAGATTCATCTCTACAAAAATCTACAATAACACAAAACATCTCATATTATATAAGCTTCTCATTTCGCTAATATCAAACCGATGAGTACCAAAAAAATGAACAATAATGTAGGCATGCTTACCTGGGTAGTAATCCTGGATTAGGAGATCCACTAAAAAATGACAGTCATGGGACCTATAAACTACACCTATAAACCTATAAATATAACTCAAACTAGGAATTTTTATATTTTATTCCACACACAGCACGACATATTTACAGGGGACTTAGAACTTTTCCCCGTTAGACAGAAGCTCTCACATATACAACACAAAAAGAAAAACAGAACTCGCAACAACTTAAGTATCTAACAACTAACCAAAATATAAAAACAACATAATCTAGAACATTATCTGTTCCTCTTATTTTTCGAACACCTGGCGCCATCTCTTGGTACTAGTGACAACTAGCGTCAATTTCCAAACATATATTAATAAAATTGTATTTTATAAAGATATTTTTTAAAATTTTTATTTTCATCAATTTCATTATGATAATAAATTTGTACTGGTGGCTTTAGAAAAAAATATGTTTCGAATATTTTTATAGGCACCCCCAAATAACATGGATAAAAAAAACCGGAAGATGAAAACAGCGAATTTAAAGTTAAGTTTACAGAGAATTTTGATTTTATTCAAAACTTGCATGGACTACCGACATATCTAATTCTTAAGGAGAAATTCGCTCATAACCCGAAGTAAAATTTAGAGAGACCCTTTACAAGAAAGCACTCGTCATTTAGCACTAAATATCCTACCGAAGTCGTTGAGGAACTTCAGAAGAGTCAAGAGTCGTCAACGTCTGTGTTTAATACCTGGATGCAATCTTCCAGCAATATTAATATGGCAAGTTTTGTTTTAAGCCAAGAGATTGCTAAGAGAGGGAAACCGTAAGCCAACTGCGAATACATAAAAAACTGTTTTATAAATGCATCCGAAGAGCTATTTCGGGATTATAAGAACAAAGCAGATATTCTAAAAAGAATTGAAGAGTTACCATTATCTGCTAAAGCCATTAAAGATAGAATAATCGAAATGTGTCCGAATATACCCACCTAGCATATCGAAGATCTGAAATTGGTTTCGGCTTTATCAATAGTGGATGACGAGTCTTGTGACATAAATGATACAGCTCAAGTTTCACTTATTGTAAGATTTATGTCTTATTCAGGCCCTAAAGAAGAACTTTTAGGATTCTTACCACTCAAAGGTCAGAGGCGTGGAGAAGATATCGCAAATACTATAATTGAGTGTATGGATAAACATCATATTCCCTTACATAAAATTGTGACGATTTCAACAGATGGGGCCAAAATTATGACCAGCGTAAAAAAGGGGTTTGTTGCTATTTTGAAAGAAAAAATAAATCATGAAATACTGGTTTACCATTGTATCATTCACCAAGAAGCGCTTTGTGCACAAACATTTCCGGATGAAATTTGTAAAGATATGGAATTAGTGATTATCATTATCAACTCCATTTTAGCTAAATCACTTAATCATCGACAATTCAAAGAATTTTTATTTAAATTGGAGAGTGAGTACGCTGATTTTCTTCTAAGTAAAGTTCATAACAAGGTACGTTGGTTATCAAGAGGGAACGTTTTAGAACGTTCCTCATCCTTTTTTCAGGAAATTTGAAGCATTTCTCCTTGATAAGGGCGTTCACTATCCAGAACTAACAGACGATCAGTGTATCCAAAACTTTTATTTCAAAGTAGACGTTACGTCTCATCTAAATCAACTTCATCGTAAACTACAAGGGAAAGGAAACTCAATATTTTCGATTTTTAGAAGAAGTAATAACATTCGAAAACAAATTATCCATTTTTGCTCAGAATCTTGAAAGAGAAACATTGTTTCACTTTCCAAGCCGGCTGATGCATTGCCAAGAAAATAATTCCTCTATTGATAAACACCATTTTGGAACAATAATTTTAAATATGAGGTAAGCATTTCTCAGCAGGTTTCAGGAATTTAAAAATAGCAGACCAACTTTAGCATTTGTCAAAAATCCTCTTAATGCTACGATAACCGAGTTGAAATTTTCTCCTTTTGAAATTGACATTAGTAACTTTGAAATACAATTGTTGGATTTAAAAAACAAGGATATATGTTACGTCTTTGTGTTGAATTGGAAATATTGGAGAAGAAAAAAAATGTGATCTTAGTTCACAACACAAGTGGTCTGCTTTGAATGACCTGTAGAAGGAAGACATGATCATTTTCAATGCTTCGAATAGTATTTCTGACTCTTACAGCTTGCGTTTGCTGTTCTTTACCTTTTCGATTCTACATATATATGCGAACAATCTTTTTCAAGCATGAACATTATCACGAGTAAACTGATAAGTCATCTTATTGTTGAGAACTTGGAATCAAGTCTAAAATTATTAACAAAACAACATACAAACCTGACTTCCTCAAATTTTCCAAGGAGATGCAAGCACATTGTTTGTACTAATAAATATTTATTAAGTATGAAATTTAGTTTTATTTAGTGTACTACTTATTTAGTGTAATAAAAGTTTACTAAACAAGCAGATTCGGCTCCCAATTTTTTAAAAATTGTTGTAATGTTCATATTTGGCTCTTTGGCTAATAAGTTTTCCGATCACTGCTCTAGTTCATGGATGTGCCTTAGACTTTTTAAACTAATTAGCATTTAAAGTTCCTTTTAATCTCTATGATTTAATAGAAGCAATGAGGATTAATGATTCATCTATCAAGGAATCATTAATCAATCCTCTTGTGTCTATTGAAAAAGATAGCAGTTATATTTATGCATGTAATAAAAACTCTGTTAGCAATACTTCATCCGTAAAAAAAATTATTAAACTTGAATTTATATGCATAGAAAGGGGGTAAATAATAAAGCGTAAAGTTTTTGTGCAATTTATCTAATCAAGAATTAGAGATGAAATAATTTTAATGAAACTTTTGAGTTAATACTGCAATTTTATATTGATTAAAATTTATATCTGTATTTTCTTTGTTTTAGATTCAATGGTAGGAATGAAGAGAACTTATGAAATTTTGTGGACATAATAATCAATTTTGTACTTTTTTAGATATTCTTATTGCAATAAAAAATATAATCAATTTTTGTTTTCTTAGTAAAAAAAGAACACATCATCTTTTTATTTGAATTTTTATATTATCTGATAGCAAATAAAAATAGCAAAATAATACTATATATTCATTTTGATGTAAAAGCAGAACACTTTATATAATTAGTACACAGAATATTCTCAGAAATATTTCAATTTATAGAAAAGTACAATATTTAAAGATCAATTAAAAGGGTAAATTTCATAATTTAAATTCAATTTCTGCACAAATAGTGTCAATATTAGATAATCATAATTAATCAAAGATATTAGAATACACATTTGTGAATTAATTATAAACTGATAAATTTGTATTAAATATATTCTATATAACTACATAGAATATATTAGAGATTTAAGAGCTACATAACAGCATTCTAAAAAAGCAATTTTGAATGGTTTTGTTTTTAATAGCTTAATCTATAAATTAAAAAAAGTCAATAAAAACATAAAAGCACGCCTAAGCCAATTTTTTATTAAATAAATAAGAAAAAGTCACCAAAAGAGCGATGAACATAACTATTTAGTAACCATGTAACACCTCGGGCGCCACTTTCTATGCGAGTTCCATGTTACAGAAATGTATCCCTATAGCCTATGTGAGTGAGCTATGGAATGTATCTAGTCTGGGTCTAACATTAGCATCTCTGGCGCTTTAAGCGCTTTTATTTAGAGTTCTACGAAGAATGTGCTGTGTAGTTATTAAAACTGATTCAGTTGTTATTTTTTTCTCTCTTTAAATAGTTGTATAAGTATATCTGTTTATAAAACTTCATTACTTTAAATACCATTCCACTAAAGCCTATATATTTCACATTACCAATTTTCTCTCGAATTTCAAATATGAACATGCAAATTGCAATTCAGGACTAATTTAACGGTCAATTGTCGACAAGCGTTGTCTCACTTTAAAGCTGACCAGTGTAAAGTTACAAGCATAAGGCGTATCATACATAAAAGAAACTTTAAAAGAGAGTATTCCCATAGGCAATAACGTGACACTTCTTTAAGACAGGACTCGCTTAGAATGTAACGCTGCCGGTGTCAGACCATGTAAACTAAAGTATGGTTAACATATGGTAATTTCTCGCTAATTTCAAGATGCTTTTGTATAATGTAAAAATAAAAAATTAGCCTAGGAAATGCTTTCGCAGTTTTTATTCATAATTTTTAAAGCCGTTAATTATGAAAGCGTCCGCCAATATAAACGGATATTTATAGGGTTCCTTTGACGGCCTTATCCCCGATCCTAAAGATAAAGAGTAAGCAAGGTAAAATCTTCAGGTACAATTAAGTTGAATTTAGAGTAGGAATAATTTAGAGATGCCGGTTATTAGAAGGTATGTAAGGGGGAAAATGTGAGAGCTGGTGTAGTTTGTGTCCTGTGCCTGTAACAATACTAGAAGAAAACTAGTACCCTGAAAAGGAAAGTGATAATTAGTAGACACGGTGCGAAACACTAGATGGAGTCTTACGAGATAAAAACATCAATACATGATGAGAAACACTTTCTGCTCCATAATAATAAAAAAATACATAATAATTTTTTAATAGCACAATACATCACTGTACTGATGTACTTTCCCACGAGGGTCAGCACGTGCATACACAACTGTGGACTAAATTTCCAAGGAGAATTTAGGTGCAGTTGTTGACTTTGAGATGTATTGGGGATCAGTGCGGAGGGAATATAACTCACGGAGTGGCACAAGTATAACGGTCAAGCCCAGGCAGAGATGTAGCTGTGAGATATAGGGAAGGGGGCTAAGCAATAATGTCAACTTTCACGAAAGGGACCATTTTAATGAGCCCACCTGCACTCCCGAAGGGGGTGCGGATGTGAGAAAATTGCACCAACAAGTTGCTGTAAAGTAATGAAAGAAAAGTGGGAAAAGAAATTGATGACGGGTTCATACAATATTAACAGGATTCCCCAGTGATGGTGTTTTTTCAGTCGGTTTACTTCGAGAGAGAAATAAAAAACCTAGGAGTTTACCTTGAACGCAAATTAAGCTGCTATAAAAACACGAATTATACTGCCTAATATACTTCTAAAACTACTTTTTAATAAAATTGTACTGATATACTTTCTCACGATGGTGAGCACGTGCATACAAGCTGTGGACTATATTTCCAAGAAGAATTTAGGTGCAGCTGTTAACTTCGAGTTTTAGTGGGGAAAAGTTATAGCTCACGTTCTGGCTCAGGTGTAACGGTCAAGCCCAGGAAGGGATGAAGCTGTGAAATATGGGGGCGGGGACTAAGGAATAAAGTCAACTTTCACCAAAGGGGCCATTTTAATGAGAAAATTTTACCAAGTGGTTGGGAAACAACAACAAAAAAAAGGTGTTGGACCGAGATGTAAAGTTGTGGAAAGAAAATGGGAAAGGACTCGATTTCGGGTTTCAAGAGTTGCTGGACGTCGAGATCCTGTGAGAAAGCCAGAGAGCCCGGGCCAGCAATCTATTCCCAAACCTGCATGCGTATGATCGGCACGCCAGCATAGACGTCCAGCAAAATAACGGCCAAACACCCGCACCGACATTCAGCCTGTTGACAGCCCCAGCCTACTACCCTGTAATTGCTGGAAGTAAACTTAACCCTTTGACAGTTTCATTTTTTTTTTCAGAATTCGGCCAAAGAAATGTCACATTTTTAATTGCAATTTTTGTTCATTTTACTTTTTTAAGTAAAGATATGTTATTAAAATTAACATTTCTAATATTTTTAAGCATTTATTACAACTTTTTTTTCTTTCTATGAAAGCATCATAGAACTGAAGTTTACCTTTAGTCTCATCGATATCCAAGTTAATTTTTGGAATTCTAGTGAAAGCAAATCTAGGAGGCGGATCCGAAGGATTATCACAATTAATTTTAAAAAAAATTGTCTTGCTTGACTGATTCTATCTGTACTACTATCAGAGTCACTACTATCCAGGTCATCTAGTAAACTTTCGCTACTATCATTTACAGATAATTCAGTTTCTGATTCCGAGTCACAGTTCGAATCACAAGAAATTAGCTCCATACGTTCTGAATTATCCATTATTTAAAAGTAAAAATATATTATTCAACTCTTACATCAATAAAATTATCAGATAGTTAGTAAAATATAACCAGAAAGCTATACACTGACAGATACCAATTCGTCATCTGATACAAAACAAGCGAAAAAACCCGCGCTTTTGAACCAATCAGAGTAGAAAATACAATAAACTGAAAACTATCACTCACTGGACGCCATCTATACGAATAATTTGTTATTAAAATTGGAAAAAATACGGCCGGAACAGTGCAACCGAAATAGAAATCAGATTGCCCGTACGCCGTACTGGCAAATCAGTAAAGGCCCGAAAGCTGTGCCCGTATAGCGTACGGGCAAAACAGGAAAGGGGTTAATAATATTCATAATTATTACCTGGGTCTCATAATCTTTTGATAAGTAATACTGTTACTCCAAATGCTTTGCGCCAAGCGTTTTCCTTGGCGAGTTTCTGGCGACGAGTGTGTGTTCGACTCCAAAGTTTGTGAGTACTGCAAAAGATTTGGATCTATGTAGTCGCCGTGCGCCAAGCGGGTGTTCAGCCCCAGTAATAAAGGAGGAAAGATTGTTAAGTGTTAAGAAGTTTTATTAGTTTTCTTTTGAAGTTGTCTAACAAGTAAAAATTACAATCCATTTCATAGTTATCATACTGTCACGAACTCCTATAACGTCACCTTTACATCAACGCTTCGATGACAGCGCCACCATGAATGTCAGTAGACACCGAGACCTCGAGTTGTAGAGAATGGAAATTGATTGCTTCGAAGGTCTTCGGCTTTTTTGTTATATATGCTTGTTAATTTGTGTGTAATGTTTGTAATCGTTAATACATATTAAATGTGTCTTGTTTTTAAAACGTTGCAAGTGAATCATTATTGTCTTTTAATGGATACTTTTACCTACATGGATTCGAACGTGGCACCCCTAAAGAAGAATAAGGTAAGTGATACCTTATTTTAAAGTTAGCATTTTATCATCATTTTGTTGATAAAAATGATACATACAAATACTATTTCAGTAGTATTGAGGAATAGCAAAACCAAACAATTGCAAATCATGTTAAATCCTAATCAAGTGATATGGAACAGAAGGTGTTTCTCACCATGTATTGATGTTTTAAACTCATAAGAGATACGATACGTTCGATAAGATCGTACTATGTACGTACGTACGTAGATACGTAAGATACAATATGTAAGATATAGAATACTAGATCTCGTAACTATCTAGTGTTTCGAACCGTGTCCACTAATTATAACTTTCCTTTTCAGTATACTAATTTTCTTCTAGTATCTTTAAAGTACAGGACTCAAACTGCACCAGCTCTCACGTTTTCCCCTTAACTAACTTCTAATGATCGGAATTTCTAAATTCAACTTAGTTGTACTTACAGATTTTATCGTACTCTTTACCTTTAGGATCGGAGATAAGGCTGTCTGGCTACGAAGCTCCATAAATGTACATTTATATCGGAGGAGGCTTTCATAATTAAGGCTTAATAAAAAAAAGTATGAATAAAAAAGGATGAATGCACTTCCTACACTAATTATTTATTTTTACATTATACAAAAGCAGCTTGAAATTAGCGAGAAACTACCATATGTTAACCATACTTATCAGCTTACATGGTCTGACAACGAAAGAGCTACTTTCTAAGCGAGTCCCGTCTTAAGTAAGTGTAACGTTATTGCCTATGAGGATACTCTTAGTTTTTATTGTATGACGCTCTTTATGCTAGTAACGTTACACTGGTCGCGTGATCAGCGGTTAAGTGAGAAGACGTTGTCGAAGACTGAGCGTTAAGGTTAGTCCTGAGTTTTAATTTGCATGTTCCTATCTGAAATTCGAGTGAAAAATATAGGTCTTAATGGAATGATGTTTAAAGCAATGCAGATTTTTTTAAACAGAAACACATATACCACTATTAAAAGAGAGTAAACAATTACAAGTAAAGTGAATCAATATTACAAACAACCCTCTATAATGTCTAAATTTTATATGAGTAAAAGCGCATAAAGCGCTTAGGAAGTTTAATGATAGACTAATTTTAGCATTATTTATTCGTTCCAGAACTCGTTATTTTAACGACAAACATAAGTACTGCTCAACTTTGTAAATATTAGGTAATTCGTTTGCAGAAGTCCATGAATCTTATGTTTATGATTTAGCTGTGAATTATTTTAATCCTTTGACATACAATGACGTCTGGGAGACGTCAGTCATATAATGGGCCAAAGCAGACTTTAGCGTCTCCGAGACACCAATAACTGTCTCCGGAAGACATCGTGCATCCTAATATTAAATCATTTAATTATTTAACTCGTGCTTTTATTAGGTTTTGATTAAACTGGTCAGGATTCATGCATCCTTAATGTAAGAAGCGGATGAAGTTAGAAATGTAAAAAATGTCAGCTCTTCTGCCTATTCGAAGATGATTTGAAATGTTTTACACTTTACAAAAATACTAATTTTATACTATTACTTGTCGATTAACATCATATATAAGCCTCATTAAATTTTAAATAGCAAAGCAAATTTCAAAATAAATAGTTCTGTTTCTCATTTTCCACTAAAGAGAAGTAAATATTATCAATGAACTAAATAGTATCTTTCGGGCACTTCAAACTTCTTTTTATTTGTATATCAAGAGGTTAAGGTATGGCTTTTGACAGCAGTTGCCTAGAATGGGGTGCTGCGGTCGAACCATGTGAATTAATACTTTTTACCAGACGGTTCTTTTCCTCGCGAACAGTAGTAGTCTTTCATCGGGATACTTGCACTCAAGGTCGAATCCCCAGTCTTGAATGTTTGAGATTCAATGAAAGCGTCATCATTAACTAAGATCCCGTTAATTGGGAAATAATATTGAATATACTGTTACATAAAGGTTAAAAGAAGTAATTTAAACCCTTGATAACAATTAAATCATAAAATAGAGAAGAAAGTTTAATAATAATAAAGATAAAAGGTGTAGAAAGGGTAGAGAAATATTTTTGCGGAAAATGACATCCATTTTTAAAATTTTAATAATTTTTTGGGGGGGGTTTGTTTTTTATATTTTTATCACAAACGTATACGTATCGTGTGGAAGTTCTGCAGGTGTATAAACAAGGATCGATAGCTGATAGTATCACAACAAGGGCTGTGAAATCAGTCAGTTTGAGTGTCGTGTTAGATTGAAATAAACCGTGTTGAGCAGAGCGGTTACATCAAAATAGCCGTTCTCCTTGCTGAAACTTTCCTACCCATCGTGCGGTATGGTAGGGCATTATTTCAAAGGTCTTCCACTAACTCACTGTGATATTCCATCGCATTTCTCCCTCGGAGAACGGCTATTTTGATGTAAGCACGATGCTCAACACGGGTTACTTCCATCTCACACGACACTCACCAACTGACTGATTTCACAGCCCTCGCTACGCTACTACCAGCTATCACAGAGCCATCTGTTTTTCAGCATACACACTATGCCTGTAGAACTTAAACACGGCAAACATAAGTTTTTGATATGTTCACATATCTACAAGAAAGGTAAGTGTTGCCATGATTTATGCCCCAACCCTCGTATATTTTTAAACCTTGCAAGCACGTATTATTTTTAATTTATATTTTTTATTTTTTTAAATTTTATTAAATTAATTAAAGAGAAATGATGGTTCGAAGCCGTTTACGATTGTGAACGTCTGCAGGATCATAGTCGAAAAATGATCGTTATTTGATTAAAACGATGAAATATAAAGATGAAGTATGAAGATGTAAGTGACTTATGTGTGTGCTTTCCGAAAGCTAATAAAAATGATTTACAGTTCAAAATACTTTTAAAAATTAATATTTCAAATAATCCTAAATATATTTTAAACTTTTAATAAAGCATTTTTGATAATACAAATTTTCTATTGATCATCAAAAGCAATTTTGTTGGTATTTGGCTAAGAAACATTGCACCGGGTCTCCGAGGCCCAGCGCGCGATGTCGTGTAACTGCAGGTAGCGCCCGTCCTCGCAGGTTAAAACAGATTCATCATAGGTAGTCTGCAGTTTTCTATAAAATCATTTATGATTTCTTTCATTGCTTTGCTGACAATACTTTTCTCCCCTTAATTATCTCAATAGATCTTATTACTTTATCCCTTGTCCTCATTGTTATGTGTTTTGCTGTAATGTGATGTGATGTAATGTGATTGTTCAAATGTGCTTACAAACAAACACCAGTGTTCGTTCTGAAATGAGCAACACAGTAAAATATACGCTATGGAATTAAAGAAAAATACCTAATATTGTGGCTTAGCTATATTTGTGAGGGTGGGGTTGAATAAAAACATCTTTTCAATGCAAAAATATAGTTTAATTACATAAAATCTTAGCTTGAACACAAAACAATTAAAGGAAAAAAAATAAAAGTTTAACAGACAAAATATACATAATTAAAATAGTTAACACAATTAGAACCAGGGGAGTTCAAAGTGTTGCAGCGCCTCTGAAGTCCGTAAGGCCAACTGACTTTATTTTGGGGAAGTCTTCTCTTACGCGTGTGTTTGTTTTTGTACAGGTGGCAGCACGGTGCTGTGGCGAAGTACATTTGTTACAATATTTAAATTAAAACATTTGTTATGTACAATATTTACAAATTAATACAACCCTTGATTAGTTTTTAACATGACCTGCAATTATTTGGCTTTGTTATTCATCAATACTCTTGAAAGAGAATTCCTTATCGAAAGATTATGACACCCAGGCAATAATTATGAATATTATTAAGTTTACCTCCAGTAATTACAGGGGAGAAGGCTGGGGCTGTCAAAAGGCTAGACGTCGGAGAGCTTTAAAATTTTTTAAAACAAATTATAAATTGGACCGTTCTGATGGAAAAGTAAGGCAAAAAATTATTTAAAAAATACTTGACGTACCACGCCTACAGTCACCACAAACGTAATTAGATTAAATTAAAATTTACACTACGCCTGTGCAGGGACTCGATAATGAGACATCTAGTACTGAAGCCCGTTGAGTTGACCTCTGATACGTTGACAGTGAAGGGTTCCAAGCGGTATTATAATAATCTCAATACGCGCGCAATTCTGGATTTTTAAGGTCAAAAAAGCATTTTCTATCGGATTAAATTGTGAATCTAAACCATTCTCGAATCAACTTAACTCCTTCCAGGTTCATTTTATTTCGGGATTATGGGTCAAAAAGTGTCAATTTTTTTATACTTATTTTTATACATACATAGCTTTTTAGACATAATAGCATCATTCGCATACAAAAGTTCCTGAAAATTAATGTAAAAAAATCAATCTAAATAAATGAATAAATTACATTTATAGTTGGTTTTCTGTACTGCAGCGATCATTGGACTTTGGAGTCAATTCACACTAACTATAAATATAAAGCTTAGAATACCTAGCTTTTATCTCGAATTAAATTTTATTTATATCCTATGCATTTACATAAATGATTATGAAATTATTAATCAAAATTTGGTCGTGTATGATACAATAGAAAACACGGTACTGCACAGAGTCCAACATCGCAATCTGGACAGTAGAACCTTGTTTCTCTCCTTACCTTTCTCCCTCTCTCTTTGAGCAGTAAATAATCTAGTAGTCAGAAAAGTAAACAAAATCATTCGAAACCATAAAAAGCACATGTGAAATAATTCGAGAAAGACTGATTGCACAGTGCCCGAGCTACACTCGTAAGGAGCCTGGATGGTATATTTCGCCTGCCCGAGTTCTGCTCGGGAAAAACCGGGAAGGGGTTAATTACATACACAAAATTTCATCAAAATCACTCCACCCGTTTAGGAGGAGTTTTATTACAAACACATGGACAGAAGAATTTTATGTATAAAGATAAGGAAATAAAAATATATTGAGAAAGGAATTATAACCTACCGTACGAAATTAATTGTTCTATCTTTTAAGGGTAGCCTTGTTCAAACTTTCATAAACATTAATAGTCATACTTATATACAAAAAAAGTAATGGGAAATTAGTCAATTTCTAATGACTGTTTCTTTATATAAAGAAATCTTTGATGAAAACTACTTTCAGCATTAGAAACTATTCACCTGTTTTGCTTCTAGGTCCTGTTTTGAATGCATATAAAATACAAAATTAACCACCATCAGCTTCCATTTGATGGTATTTAATGGAGCACCTGACCCGTAGGGTATATCTCCAGTTAGTATGATAGCTAATTTAACATGGAAGCAGTTCAGAATGATATTATGAGGGTAAATTCTCAGTTCCTGGGAGCCAACCGCCATGTTTTTGGCGTTATTTCTGTACAAGTGATCGCCAAATTGTAGCCAAGTGATGTTTACAATTTGTGTATTAAGTTTTTACCCAATTTCAAAGCATATGTTGTACAAAAAAAGCTTTAAAATTTTGTTAAGGTGTATACAAATTTGAGTTTTTAATGTATTTAAAGGAGCTTTTGTACTGTTTATTGAACTAAACAGTGATGAATTTTTGCAATAAGTGCAAATTAAGCAAAATATAAGCATTAGTTGGTTATATTTAGGCAATTATGCTTATTAAATATTTAGTTATATTTATAAAATACGGTTGCTACTTAAAGAAATTATTTTAAAACTATCAAAAGATTAAAAAGTAATAAAGTACGGTACAAATTACTTCTAGAAATTATTAGCTTAAAATGGAAATATAAGAACGGAGTAAATGTTTTAAATAATAAAATTTTAGCTTAAAATTCTGAAGAAAGTAAGGAAGTGAAATGATTTTTCTTATCTAAGTGAGGTAAAGCTCCCCTTGATCTTCCGTAACAATAACAGTAGACGGTCGAAATAAAATTACTTTTATTACTTAGCGTATCACTTTTAACAATGTAATACACTATAAAATAATATAGTTTAAAAATATTTCTTTTTCATTTTGTATTAAATTAAGATACAATTTTGAATAAAGTTCAAAAAGCAGTAAATAAAAAAATATAATATAAATGTGAAATATAACATCACTTGTTACCCTTCGATAATTAAGCATAAAATATGAAATAAATAAAGCGCTAACCTAATTTAAGTCTCCTGAGTTGTTGGTGGATATACATGTTTGATCTGATTTAAAAAATCCTGAAAAACATCTTGCGGATTTTCTTTTATTTTACTCCACATAAATTCACAAATGTACGAATCAAATTGATTTTCACACTTGCCAACTGTGTGGAGGGATCTCTTAATTGAGCTCCACAAACCCTTAATTGTATTGGTATGAGCTCCAGTATTAAATTTAAAAAACGAAAAAAAAATACCACAAGAGCTCAGGCAAAATGGACAAACCTCCATAGCACAGCCGAAATGGACACAGACTTGAAATGGACGCTAGAAAATCCAAATTCGGCGGTCTTGGAGTATTGTAACAGGAACCAATAAGGGTCAGATATTCAAATCACGTGTTATTTCCCCCAATACCCTAAAATAAAGGCGTCGATTGACACCCCCACCTTTTTTAGGGAGTGGGGGAAGAGTCCGAAAAGAAGAGCAAGGTTTGCCAGAAAATAAAATTCTAGAATTTGACGATATCTCCCACGCTTGGCGTCCCCACCGAACTGGGTTCCTGGAGCCCCCTGAACTGGGAAATAGCCATTATGAGTAATCAATATGCCGGTTACATAAGATAAAATAAAAATAAGAAGATAAAAAATAAGATATTAATAAAAAAAAATTAATTGAAAAGAAAAAATGATTAAAATTTAATAAAAAAAAAACAAAAATTGGGAGTAAATACGATTAAATGCGATTAAATAAGGTGAAAAGATATAAATACTGGCGTAGGTACGATAAAATACAGTAGAAACTCGCTAGGAAACGTAAAACGGATCCTGGCGAAGCTCAAAATGAAATTTCTCTGGGAAGAAGTGGGCGTGGCCTAAGCCACCTCATTATTTTAGCTTAAAATGCTTGACTTTCTTGTTCTGCTATTCCGATTTTAAAAATTTTAAAAGTTTTCCTTAAGAGTGAATTAAGAAGAGGAGGGGCCTAATATTCAAATACAAAATTAAAGAGCAAAAAAACTATATTTATAAAAAAATTCTATTTGAAAATAACTGGTATGATATAAAAGAAAAACAAGTAATGATTTAACTAAGAACCTCGATTAACCGAAATCCGTTTCTTAAACACTTTCTGTTATCATCCACAATTTTCTCTTTAAAAACAGGCACTTTTAAAGTTTTCTTTTTTACCACATTCCATTTGTATTCAAGCAGTCCTTTCCAAACTAAGAGTGCAGAAAAATATTTTGGAATTTCCTTTTTTTAGAATTCCTTCTCTCCAGCACAATTCTCGGAATGAGTGTACTCTTCTCCATTTTCAAACATCCCATTTCGAAATTTGGAAGGTCATACTGCCGAGTCCCAGAGCAATGGAATATTATTACACCAATAACGATACTACATATTAAACTAGATGATTATTGATGAATTCTCGATTATCAAAGTACGTTCGGTCGCAATTACTTCGGATAATCGAGGTTCTACTGTATTTAAAGAGAACAGAACAGTGTAACGGGCTCTGCAAGTAAAATACCTAAATTCCAACACGGACTCTGTCATGAGACCAGAGTAGGTTGGGAGAGCAAATATGATGTACAAATGAATTGGTCACTTTAGAGACATCCTCTGTTTTTCTTTTATTAATTGGGTTTTACATGTGTTTCCTAATGTGTTTTGTCAATATACTTGTAGTACAGTAAGTTGATACCTGATCGATAGTTACTCCGAAATCTTCCAAAGGTAGAAGAAATGACTTACAATAGCACTTTAGCACTTTTTGCTTTACTTAGTACTTTTAGCTTTTTTTATGTAGCTTTTGTAGATGAATAACTTCGTTTTAGTATGCAGGCGACTTCTAGGAGAAAGGTAGGGTTTAAGAGTAGCAATTACAGCTTTCATTTAATTTAGAATTAATGTCAGCCTTTATTTTATTTTATTTATTTTTAATTCTTTATTTTATTCTTATGTAACTGAGATTTTGATTACTCATAATAATTCATTAAGAACCGCTATTTTGTTTACTACTTTATCTTGCTTACCGGAGATATGCCCGATCGAGCCAGACACAGAAAGCAAATTTAGTTTGTAGGAAACTTGCAGCAGTCTTGCTTTGCAAGCCTGCAAACTTGCAGCAAGTTCAGCATGACAAGTGTACAAGTTTGAAACAAGACTGCAGCAAGTCTACTCAAACTTCGAAGTCACCATACCTCCAACTTGCAGCAAACTTGTCATGCAAGTTACAGTACACTTGTCGTGTAAGTTTGCCGCAAACTTGTCGTATCAAACTTGCAGCAAGTTTATTGCAAACCCCGATTGAGAAAAGTTGAGAAAAATTCACTTAAAAGTTAAAATTTTCAACATAGGTTTAACATAACCCAATACAAGTGCATGAAAACGAAATCATTGCTTAGTGAACTAATAGAATTAACAAATCTATTTAATTTATTGGAAAATTTAGATAGTTTCAAATTACAGAGAAATGGTTCTTTAAAAAATAACCACACTTGAATAATTAAAATAATAAATGCCTTGTAAAAGATCCATAGCAGCTTGCGGAATGGCGCGTCTGCCATGTTTTCATTTTTGTCTTTGGCTGGGAAATGTTTGCGCATGCGCTCGTTATCTTAACTCTTATGCAATGATGGGAATTTTCGCTTGCTCCAAGTTTGTCATAACAAGATTTCTACGGTTTTGCAGCAAAATTGCTTTGCAAAGGAGTAGTGGCTTTATGCTCCGTCTAACTTGCAGGAGTTTTGCTGCAAGTTTGTCGAGTCAAATTTGTTATGACAAAATTTTATCCAGAAAAAATCAAACTTGCTGCAAGTATGCATGCTATCTGGGGATGCTGCGAAAATGACCATTATATGGAGAACGACGACTTATTTACTAATGTACAGTCCTGCCAACTGCTACGAAAAAATCGTAGTTTCTACGAATTTAGCAAGCAGTTACGATCTACTATTTTCAATATTCCAAAGTTGGCAGGTCTGAATGTATCTTGCTTACCGGAGATTTGCCCGACCGAGCCAGATGCTCCGAAAATCACCATTACAAAACAGACGACGATGGTGATTTTCAGAGTACCTGGCACCGTGATTTCTGTCCGAAAGAAGAACCGATTATTTTCAGAGCCCGGTCGGGCATATCTCCGGTAAGCAAGATAGATTATTTAATAAGGGAGCGGTTCTTGATGAGTAAATATAAAAATCAAGATGTCAGTTACATACAAGTAAAATAAAATATTAAAAATTAATAAATTAAAATGAAGAGAAAAGAATAATAATACAGAACATTGCGAAGATTATATGAGTATATATAAAAAAAATGAAATGAATGCATTTAGATAATTATAAAAGCTATTAGATATAATACAAATGCGAATAAAAGTGCCGAAAAATTGCTCAGAATCGTAAATCGAAATCAGGCGAAATACCAATAAAATTTGTCGGAATAGTAGTGGGAGGAGCCTAAGCCACCTTATTATTTTTACTTTAAATTCTTGAATTTTGTGATCTGCTGATCAGAATTAAAAAATATTTAACAATTTATCTATAAAGTGATAAAATTTAGGGGAGGAGCCTGATATTCCAAAAATTGAAATAGTTGAAGTTAGCTAAACCCCCCAAAACCAAAAAAAAAAAGTGGGACGGCAGTCAAAAAATGGGATAACACATTTAGAAGAAGATGTTGGAGCTCTGGACGAAACTATCGAGATGTTGCTTTCGAGATAGTGCAGGGCATGAGCTCTACCGAGCGTGGCAAGCCTACAAGTTGTGGTAAGGCTAAATAGTACAGCTAAGAGCAGCGTAAAATGATCCTCTTATTTGAATATATCACTCAGTCCTCACCAGAGGAGAGCCAAGTCAAAGAGAAACAGAAGTACGAGATCACTTTGCACAGCTCGGAGAAGATAGGAAAAATGTATGGTCAGTTTAAAAAATTTTAAGGATTTTCTTACATTTTTATAAATATTTTATAATTTTCTTTGGCGATTTTTTTCAGTTTCTGAATGAAGACAGCACACAAAATTAAAGATCTTTGGCAAAAGTGGTCAACGTCCTTCTTCTATTGCTAGCATCAGTGGCGTCATAATTGACAAGATTACAGTGTGCCCTCGCCACATTGCGCGTCATGTTTTGCGGCTTCAGTGCTTCGAGAGTGTTTCCAAAATATTCATCAAAAAATAAAAATAAAAATCACAACCATGTCTGCAGCCACATTGCGGAAAGGAGCTTTGTTTCATGTTGATGCGTGAGAGAGAAGGATCCCTGCATGTCAAAGAGATGAGCTGAATCAGACTACATACCACGGGTTCTGTTAAAGGCGCGTAATTGGTTTTCGGTGCGACATCCACCATGGAGAGTACGAGTGGATTTATGGTTCGAGCTGTCGAGTTCAGCAACCGCGTTGACGGGGTTATGTCCTTGTACAGGGGAATTTTGAAGTAGAAGGAAAAACAAAGACAACAAATACCCATCCCCATTTTTCTCTCCAGGCTGAAGCCCCGAGCTCTATCGTCAGTACCTTCAGGAGAAGAGTCTCAGAGGGACCTTAAAGCTTCTACGAGTCAAGTGAGAGCCTCTCCTCTGCCACCAACGCAAGACTCTTCACCTCTTTCAGAAAGCATTGATGATTAATGTTTATTACTGTAAAAGGTTTTGTAATTAAACTTAATACTTAGCACTGACACGTTTAAGTAAATCCTTATTCTGTTGTAATTTTTGTCTTAAATGTGTAAAGTATAAATGCTGTTTACATATTTAAAACATTCATGTACCCCCATACACGAAAATTACTAAGGGCAAATCCTACTTCGCGGTTTGTCAGCTTTCGCGGAAGGTTCTGGTCACCATTAACAGCGAAAAAGAGGGATCACTGTAAATTACTATTTAAATTTTTATGGAATTTAAAATAGAGTCTATGAATAAAATTTGGAAGAGGAAGAATTTTTAATTCTTCATGAATGGCACTATTTCGAAAGTACCAAGGAGCATTTATAATTTCTCTAAGAATTAAATTTTGAATAGCAGTTAGAATATTAATGTTAGAATCTGCTGCATAGGACCACACTGGTTCTGCATAGGAAAGAATGGGAAGAAAAAAAGAAGTGTAAACGAGCAGCTTAATTATAATATGCATTTTGCTATGGCGAGAGATTAGGTGATACAGAACTCGCTTAGCATTGCGATATTTATTTTTGACCGAAAGAAAATGTTGCTTCCAAGTGAAATTTTTGTCTAAAGTAACAGCTAAATACTTGACGGTATCCAACTAGAGAATACAAGCGCTATTGATGTGTATGTTGTAATTAACGTAAGACTTTCTCTGCTTGGCAGTAGGTCAAGTCAAGGTAGAGATTTTTACGGAATACCTAGCAGTGAAAAAATGCGCTACTTCAACCTCCGAACGAATAAGGATCAAAAACAAAATTTATTGAATCAAGAAAAACAAGTCGCCAAAATAAATATAGTAAGCTTACAGCGGCTTCCGAAAAACGAAAGTAAAAAATCTGTAAGGTGAGAAACATAACAATGCACATGTGGAAAACAACTGGTTGAATGATTAAAAGTAATCATTTTGTACCTTGACAATGAATAAACACATCAGAAAGTAATCAAAATTACACTCAGCCAGAGTAAATTAAACAAATTTGGGAAACGTAACTCAGTATACCCATCTATTGAGCACTAAGGGAGTTACAAAATACATGAGAATTGAGATACAGTTAAAAATATTAAAGCACAGTAAAAAATATACGACTCCAGGTACAATTTAACACTAAACATACCGTATAACGGGTCAAATGACCCATAAGGTTTATGTAAAAGATGCGATGGAAAATGAGTTAAAAATTCTCATTCTTTGTGTTTCCAATATATAAAAATTGACAATATACAATTTTGTTTAATTATAATAAAGTTTATTTGTCTATTTCCTTCCAATTTTCACATTTCATACATTTATAATCAGAAAAAATAAAGTCCGGTCATTTGACCGGCTATGGTAGAAATAAGTATGTATTAAGTGTTGGTATGTATAGTGTTTATAACATATAATAACAAAAAGA
>CM063497.1:103975994-104045994 GCA_032207245.1 Pardosa pseudoannulata | reverse complement strand
CTAATATATAACATATAACGGGTCGTATAACGGGAGCGGTAAAAAACTTTACTGGCCGTATGTTAGTTGACAACTTTAATTTATCTTGTCACATTACATAACAGAATGAACAGCAAAAGTTTTAATATTGACAGTGATTATTTGGCGGTATATATCAATGATGTCCAATATTTAGCGAATCGATTGCAAACCGTGTAGGTATGTATAAAAATCAAACACACAAACGAACACACTTCTTAATTTTTAAAGATATATAACTTAAACTCTAGATATTTAGTAGTCCTTGAAAATAGACTAATAGACTTTTATGAAAATAATTTATTGTTAATACCGGTGATAAAATTTTCATTGCAACAAGAAATAATCGATGATTAAATTTAAAATTATCTCATATGTACCTAATCTATTATTTAAGCCAAATATAAAAGAAAATTATTTACTTAATATCTAAGTTCGGTCATAAAACGTATGAAAATAATGCAGACGATATTTGAATAATTTAAAATAAGAAATGATTAAAGGAGATGGTTAAAGGAATGACTCATAATGTTAGAGAAATATATTATTTTAAAGGTGACAAATGGATAAATTTTATCACCTGCACTTAAAATGGGGTTTGATATAATGGCATTAAACGCTCGATAAGAGGGGAAGGGGGGATTTCAAACGTTTTAAAGACGACACATTGAATTTTAATAGCTCTAACTCACCAAGAATCCAATATGGATACCTCTATCCATTTCAGGTCCAACCGCTTCATAAATTCGAGGACAAACGGACAGATAGCTTTGGCTATTATTATATAGGGGATATGGAACCGGAAAGACTCCTACTAGAGAACATTCGAGAATATTCTCTAGGGTTCCTTGAAAAGAATTACCTGGAAAATAGAATCTTAAACCGAAAGTGATAAAAATATCATTACACACACACACACACACACACACACACACACACACACACACACACACACACACATATATATATATATATATATATATATATATATATATATACATATATACATATATACATATATACATATATATATATATATATATATATATATATATATATATATATATATATATATATATATATATATATATATATATATATATATATATATATATATATATATATATATATATATATATATATATATATATATATATATATATACTTAGGTCGATATCTTAGAATTAAAATTTTTTGCAGGAAGTTTTTTTTCAATTATCCTCTCTAGATAAAAAGTATCCAGGGAAACACTGTCCAAATCTCCAATTTCGCAGTCAGGGGCAAAACAAAAAATGTATTTTTCTGTATTTACAAATCGTTTCTCTTTTTCTTTTAAATCTCATTTTCCGACATATAATGAAAATTACAAATTAAATTATCATGTAATAGCAGAGCGGATTTGAATGAATTTAAAATTTAATCCAAACAACACATTTTTATTTGTGTTCTATGATCAATTTGAAGGTTAAATTAAAAACATTTCATTGTCTCGGAAATGTATTTTTACGGAAAGAAATAAGATGTATGTAAAACAGAAAATTATATAAAACATATTTATTTTTAATTTCCGTAACCTTATTCTTGTTTAGTGTCTTCAAATCTATAGAGAAAGTGCATGATTGTAAACAAATCCGATAGCTGATTTTAATTCAACTTTCTCGTTGGCGAAACATTTCTTGTTTTCATTGTATCTTATGAGCTTCGATATGAATCACGTATACAAAAAAACTAAATTTTATTTAAGGGAAGGTATAGAAAATATCAAAAACTGGACAAGAAATTCAAAATATTTTTTTTTAGAATTTACAAAACTATGTATACTTTTCTTTAAAAAAATTAAACATTTTACACAGTATTATTAACACATTGTGTGCCGGTACATTTCGCAGCGGAATTGTACCGGGAGAGGGCGTTTTGCGAGTATATTTAGTTATTCAGTTAAATCTCATTATATTTAAAATTTTTTAATTTTTTAATAAACTTTTCGTATTTTATATTCAAATATATAAACAAATATATAAATAGAAACCATAAAGTTTTTTTTAAATATATTTTTCAGTGGATAAATTTATAATGGTATCGTAAATATTAAAAATCAAATAGAAATAGTAGTATATAGTTTTATTTTTTTAGAATTATGTTATATATAAACATTCTTACATTCCAGAATCTATGTAGTAGACAAGAACATTCGGCTTCGTTTTCCTGTACATACCGTTATTTTTGTACCCATAAACAAACCATGTTGTTACACTAAAAACGATCGTGGTCAAAGAGCGGTGAAGCAGCTCAAACGATATCCAAACCAGGACTTACGGACAGGAAAGTTCTGCTGTGTGTTTGGTGGAACTGGAAGGGAATCATTTATGAGTTGCTTCCGTATGGCCACATTCTAAATTCAGATCTCACTGTCAACATTTGGACCGTTTGAATCTAGCTGTTGACCAGAAACGGCCAGAATTGGCCAACAGAAGAGGTGTTGTGTTCCATCAGGACAACGTCAGGCCATACACGTCCGTAGTGACTCGCCAGAAATTCAGGGAGCTTGGTTGAGAAGTTTTAATGCATCCACCATATAGTCCAGACTTGCACCAAGCGATTACCACCTTCTTCTCGCATTGCAAAACTTCCTGAGGGATAAGAAATTGGGATCAAGAGAAGATTGTGAAAATCGATTACTAGAGTTTTTCGCCAATAAGGATCAAGTCTACTGTGAGAGAGGCATTATGAAGCTACCTTTAAAATGGCAAAAAATTATACAACGAAAAGGTGCATATTTCACCCAAATCGGACAATCGAAACATGTTAAATAAAATCATTAATTTCAAGCAAAAATAATGGATTTCTTTTTCCCCAACGTAATATATATATATATATATATATATATATATATATATATATATATATATATATATATATATATATATATATATATATATATATATATATATATATATGGTACCCTGGCTGACATCGAACACCAGGTTTGATGCGCGCATCGAGCAGGCGAAGTTCTAATTTTACGGTATGGCAACAACCCTCCACGAGTGGAACGCCGACATTTGACGAGGCCTGGCGTGAGTTGGACGGCACTACCGATTGATCGCCAAGACGGGCGCTGATGTTATGCCAAACGGGCACTATGTCCACTTTCATAGGGAAGGTATAGAAAACATCAAAAACTGGCCAAGAAATTCAAAATAATTTTTTTTTTTTAGAATTTACAAAAGTATATATATTTAAAAAAAAATTAAACACTTTACACGGTATTATTAACACATTGTGTGCCGGTACATTTCGCAACGGAATTGTACCGGGGGCGGACGTTTTGAGAGTAAATTTAGTTATTCAGTTAAATCTCATTAGATTTAAATTTCTTTAACAAACATTTCGTATTTCATATTGAAATATATAAACAAATATATAAATAGATACCATAAAGTTTTTTTAACAAAAAATATATTTTTTAGTGGATAAATTCATAATAGTATCGTAAATATGAAAAATCAAATAGAAATAGTAGTATATAGTTTTAATTTTTTTCGAATTATGTTATATATGAACCTTTTTACATTCCAGAATCTATGTAGTAGATAAGAACATTCGGCTTCGTTTTCTTGTACATACCTTTATTTTTGTACCCATAAACAAACCACTAACCCGTACTAGTACGTGGCCCTTTTCGGATTGTTAATGCAATTTATTTATTTTTAAAACATATATTTTTTATTTTTTCAAAATTTTTAATTTTTTCCATTTTAATCATTATTATTCAATATTTTTCGGCTTATTTTGTACGGATGTCACTGGCCAAAAAAATATTTATGTTTTACTATCCCTAAACTTTCTACTCTCTAGTTTTGTGTTATGAACTCACGAATCAACCCTTCTATCTCTTTGCTCTTTTATGGGTTTACTTTTCGCTCGTTTTCATTTTTGTGCTGACTGACAGCAGCCTCTGGATTGAAGGGCTCGGTCCATATGGTCCAGTTGCCACATCACTTTTAAAGCCTTCAAAGCCTTTACTAGTACCTGACCCGCGCTCAAGTATCAATCGTTAGAAAACGTACTAGTATGTGTCCCTCATACAATGTGTTAAGCATCATAATCAAAGTATAACTACTTTCATTATGTTAACAGCACAATAAACTATTACATACTATTATTACCTTTATTATCATTCTAAAAGTGTTTGGCGCAAATTTTTGAAGAACTTGGAGTCTAGTCTTGAATTTTCAAAGCTTTAATCCAAAGCATTCGCAATATAGGATCTTTAGGAAAGCAATAAAATCCAATTTATTCGCCTTTTTTAAAACGCTTATTACATCCATACACACAACAGCTTGTTACCATTTTCAGATAATTGACAAAATTACAACCCCAATAACAAGCGCAATCCGTAGAAAATTCAAATGTTTTACCAACGAGGAAGTTGAGCTGCAATTTTTGCTGCACCTGACGTCATGCGCACATTTTCTATAGATTAGTAATAACTGTTGCCAACAACAAAAAAGAAAAAAGCTTTCATAATTTACAAGATTTTAAGCATTAAAATCTACAGTTATTAAAATATTTCTGAGAATTAGATTAATTATGTGTTTAAATTACTATTTAATACTGGAAATGATTTAGGGTTTTTCTTTCATCCCTTTTGTCAGTTGATTATTTTTGTTTGGTTAGAAAAAACTGATGTTTTTTGACTTTTTCTAAATAAATAGCACATATTTATAAAAATTGTTATCATTCTATTTGTTAGTTTTTGAAATATTGGCATGTATTAGTACAACCTAATTTTGATTCCTTTCGTACAGAGTGTTTCAAAACTGACCGGTGTATTTGAAAAATCAATAAAAACTAAATGGACAGTGATAGAAATATAGAGTTTATTGCAATATCCTTGGGACAATAGTAAATTTTTCGCAGACAAACTTTTAAAATTAGTAACAATGTGCCACAACAGATGACGCTGCAGTCTGGAAAAATCTAAACTACGATATTTTCCAGATATCCACCATGAGCAGCACTAATATGGCGTATTCTCAGAGCGAAAATATCAGAAACTCCTGTAAACGTCTCAGGCGGGATGGCTTCACATGAAGAACAGATGTACTGTTCCAGTTATTCAACTGTTTCTGGATAATGGCAGTACACCTGGTCTTTTAATAGTCCCCACAGACAATTCCAAATCTTGTTATCCATTTGCTGTAGAAAGACAATATCCGCAGCGACGTTTTCTAGTGGAAAATCTTCCATCCAATGCCGAGATCAAGGTAAATGGGTTAGACGGTGTACCTAGCGAAGTGTAAAGTCTTCACTTAAACCTCCGAACGTAAAATAGATCAAAACATCAATTTATCCTTCAAGGCAAAAATTATTCCAAACAAAAACTTAATACACTCGAGCTCCCAAGGATGCGATGAGGTGAGAACGTTCTCATAAAAAATTATGAGTAACCAAGGCGTTGTCTAATTAAGGGATAATTAGACTGTAACCTCGACTATGACCAGCAGTTATGGTAATCAGCAATACACAGCAATCAATGCAACATGAAGCTCAGAAAATACATAAATAAAGTAAAAAGGTTTCATGGACTATAAACAATTCCAACTGTGTATTGATCTATGCATGTTAGACAATAGATATAACCATTTGGTAATAATGTACCATAAAGATCTCTACGTACTTCTCGAAACCTTTCTTATGTTTTTTGTTATCTTCCCAATACCGATTTAATTTTGATTTTTGACAAGGAATACAAGCCTTCATCGAAAGCTGCATATCTTTCTTCATATTCAACCAACTAAATTTTGAATAAATTAATATTATTGTTAATTTAATTCGAGGGTGGGACAATCCATGAAATTTTTTAAATCTTTTCATACAATAAGCCTTAGGTACGGTGACGAAGCCAGGAAAAAAAACTTCGTCTGGGGCTCATAATTTCAGACAAAAACATGACAGCTTGAAAAAGCTAAAGCTTGTTTACAACAGACCAAAATTGAAAAACAAATAACTATATATGCATTGCAGTCAGTTTAATATACTTTATAGTGGTAAAAAGTATAACTTTCAGCTTTATTTTACTCGGCTGTTGTATAAGCGTCTCCATAATATCCAATATATAATAATAGCCTCAGTTATCTGTTCGTCTGTCCTCAAATTTAAGAAGCTGTAGGACCTGTGTCTCTATTCTCCCCTCTTCGTTGGGCTAACGAAGTTCGCTGACAACCGGTTTTGGGGTAGCAGTAAAATATTTAATCTGTGTGTAATCTAAATAAATTTCATTTAATAGTATGTTATAACTTAATTTTTATTATTATAAATTAGCTATGCTAGTTTTAAATAAATATTTGGAAAAGAACAATTCATATTAGTACTTGTGCTTTATGCATTGTGAAATAAATTATTTGAATTCCAGATTATTTGTGCTTTAGCATTTTATGCTACAGGCTCCTACCACAGAGCAATTGGGCAGAGCTGTGATCTGGGATTAAGTCAAACTTCATATTTCTATTGTTTATACAACATTATTAAAGCATATTGTTATGAAATTTTAAATTAGATTCCTTTTTGCATTATATATATATATATATATATATATATATATATATATATATATATATATATATATATATATATATATATATATATATATATATATATATATATATATATATATATATATATATATATATATATATATATATATATATATATATATATATATATTTGCATATTTGTATATTAACAGAGGTACTAAATGCAGATTCCAACGTAATTATTAAATAATGAAACTTTTGATGTAAAATGTAAAATGTAAATGTAATAAAGCTTCTTTTGATAATGATTAAGTGTAATTTTTCTGTCCATAAAAAGTACCACAAAATACTATACAATCAGTGTGGGACACATTACACAGCATTGCATTTAGAAACTGAAACTATAAAGATTAAACTATTTATATTTATTATTTTAATGTTATATATATTACAACATTTGTAAAAAATTTTAAATTAGATAAAATGAGAATAAGTAGTTCTTTACGTTTGCAATTCTGTATTTTGATAAATATTTGAATGATGATATAAAATCTAACAATTGTAAATGTATTTTGCTCTTTCAACGAAATTAAGACAATGCTTCTAACAAGCAATAAATCAGGTGTGTTTCTGATATGAAATTTTATGTGGGTTTGTACTGAAAATTGTAATAAACAAGTTTTTTTTCTGAAAACTAAAAAAAGGCCATCTTTTACCTCAAATAATATTTATATATGATTTTGAAGATAATCAAACCTTTCTGTCTTTCTTTTCTTATCATTTTTTTCTTTATTGCCTTGTCACATTTTTTTCTGCCATAAATCAAGTAAAAACATTTCTTGTGTCATTTGATTAACTTTTTTAATTTTGAGAAACTTTTGAATAATATGCATGCTAGATCAGATATACAAGAGATCGATTTGCATTTTTTAAAACAATATATAAATATATAAATTCATGTATAATAAGTTAAATTACGAAATTGAATATTTTCTTCCTGGATAATAAACACACATTTATATATGCTTGTAATTGAATTTTATACAGAACATGCATATATTTACGACTCCATAAGGAAGTAATATACGAATTATTACATATTAATATATCGAAGTATCTATATTTAAGGAATGTTATATCAGAATATTAAAACTCAGATATAGCCCAGCTCTAATACCGACATCTGAAAATTCCCTTTATTAATATCTTTTATTTTAAATTAGCATGGTTTTTTTAATTTTTTTTAGAGAAATTTGTGTAAAGTTCCAAAAATTTTGTCTAAATAGCAGAATTTTTTTTCAAATTGGAATCACTCATGCAACAAACTTTAGTTTGACTATTTTAGGATTTAATAAATTAATATTGTCAAAATATAGTATGTAGAAATATACTTTTTTCCATTTTTTTGATATCGATTTGATAGGTTCCAATCCATCGGCATTTAGTAGATTTGTTAATGCATTCTACAATTCTTCTTTATCTATTGCATTAAAATCCAGAGTTAATTTAGCGTTACACATTTTTTCATTATTTCCAATAATTTTTTTTAACACAAACTAGCTAGAGAGCTTATTGCTCTATACACATGTGCGCTTGCTTACAAATAATCCGCTCAAACTTTCTGGGAAATGGGACTGGGAATGAACTGGGAATATGATTGGTTGAAAAACGAAGCCTCGAACCCAAACTCGTTTTAGCGAACAAGCGTGAACGAAGATTTGCAACGAAACGAGGGGGATCGCTTTCGATCGAATGTTCGTTGAAATGAGGAATTTTCAATTTTGATTTTAAACGATAGAAGACAAAAAAGTAAGCAGGACAGTAGCTATTTTTCTTTCAATTGGGGGCCTAATGAGTGATTTCTGATGGGTTTTATAGCGGACTCTTTAACGTATCTCAAAAACGATACTTTTTCTCCGTTGAGTTTGTGACGTCATCGTTCATGTCGGCACCAACCGCCTATGCTGTTTACATGTTAAAAGGCGACTTTTAAATTTGTTTCTGTGTAAAGTATCGCATATAATAGAAATTTTTTTTTATTATGTCTGGCATTAAAAAATCATAGTATAAATATTGTATTGTGCCACTCTGTCAAAATACAGCAACTAATTGCAATGAGAAGATATTTTTCAGCGTTTCCAAAGATCCACATGCACCTAAAATCTGGACAACTGCGATGAAAAGGGATGAGAAATTAAATCCCAAATTATCATATAAATCATCTCTATAGGTTTGGGAAGACTATTTTTAGGTAAATAAATGCTTGCTTTTGTTTAAATATTACTAGTTTAGAAAAAGTAAAGTATATAAAAATACATATATACCTTTAAAAGAACTTTTTAATTAACCAGTGCTTATTAACTTTTAAAACTGCTCATTTTCAAGTATTATCACAGAGTTCAACTACAATAAATGTTTGATAAAGCATATAAATATCTTAAAACATATAAATATCTAAAGCATATAATTGTCTAATAAATAACTCGGGGGAGGGGAAGGTTATGTATTTTTAAGGTATTATAAATATTTTCATCAATGATGCATACTTTCTTAATTGAATCAATTCACAGTGATATTTTTCAATTAAATTGGTGACTAATTTGAAAAAAGTATATAATATTTTTAAAATACTTATAATGATATACTTTAAAAATTAAATTTAATTTCAGAAACTTTATACATTTTTTAATTTAACATTAACATTAAAGATAATAAAATTGTATTGCTATTTAAAAAAACATAAATAATTAAGTAAAGTCTTTTAAAGATTTAAATTTTTCATCAAATTTAAAATTCTTAAGAATTAGTTTGGTTTTGGAGCGCTACGATCTACTTTTTGAAACACGAACTCTAAAGGCTTTCAATTCAGAGGCTTCTGTCACTAAGCACAAAATTGACAACGAGCGAAAAATAAATACATAAAAGAGCAAAGAAATAGAAGGGTGGATTCGTGAGTTTATAGCACAATAACTCGAGAGTAGAAAGTTTAGAAATAGAAAAACATAAAATATTTTTGCGGCTATGACATCCGTACAAAACAAACAAAAAATAATGAATTAAAATGTCAATATCGAAAAAATTGAAAAATAAAAATAAATGTTTTAAAAATAATTAAATTGCATTAAAAATCCGAAAAAGCCTAAAGAATAGTAAATAAACGTATAAACAATTTAAATTAAGTTCTTGAATTTTTGTATCGTCACGAATAGAACCGAGCACCCGAGAAGTACGATGATACTATGTTGCAGGCGTACTTAACCACCATGCAACACGCCCACATTGGTGAAAGGCAAAATAAAGTATTTGTTGGAGTAAGAAAACGATGCTTAGATTTAAATATTAGGCTCCACCCTCAACAGGAGAACAGAAAACCAAAACAGTACGGAAAAAGCAATACATATGGAATAATAAAAATAATTTAACGTACGAAAAGTGATGTATGGCCAATTTTAAACATTTTAAAACTTTTTTCTTACATTTTTATATAATTTTAATAATTTTTTTTAGTAGATTTATTTCGTTTTTTATTTTAACAGTAAACATTATTAAGGAACTTTGGCACGAAGGCTAAAGGTCCCGGTCTCACAATAAATACCTTCTCTAATTTTTATTTTAATATATTACATCTATCTCTATTCATAAAAAGCGATGCTACTACAAATGTGTGTATATGATATATGTATATTTATTTGACTTGTCTATATCTTCAAATAGAAGCTGTGATTAGCATGAATAAAATATTAATACATGTTAAGTAAAATTGGATAAATATATAACTGATTTTACATACCGTTGGGTTTTAATTCCCCGTATTTCTGCTCCCATAAAATCCGTTTTTTTTTCCCATCAACGAAAACATTAACACATGCTGTTAATTTTCTGGAGGTTGTCTGACTGTCCTTTGGTAAATCCAGGTAGAAGAGACATTTATGACCAATTGAGATAACTAAGCTATCTAGATCGATAAAATAAACCTTCAGGTTTAAATAAAAATAAATTTTGATAGCTAGAAAGTTTCAGGGTCTTGCAAAAACAAAATCGGAAAATAGTGCTCGCTTAAAAGCAATAAGAAAATATTGGTCGACATGAACGATGACATCACAACCAATCACGGAGCGTTTTGATGTCACGTGATTTTCGCTTAACTTTAAAATTAATTTTTTAAACGATGGACCCAGTTTTTTACATTTTTGAGAACGTTTTTGGAATCTACGAGTCTGGAATTATCAGAAAAATACTAAGTTGTTCGAATCCCCCACATGTGCAAATTCCTCATTGTCGGTAAAATTGTTCGTTGAGTAAACGATTTCGGTACGTAACGAAAAGGGGAGAATTGAGCCAAAGGTCTTAAATTACTTCTTTTAAACTTTATGATAGAGTATATCTAATATTATTTCCTAATTAATGGGATCTTAGTTAATGATGTGAAGCACAGTGGCGTTGGGGTAGCGCTTCGCGTTCCCACGCCGCAGGTTAGAGATTCGATCCCCGTGCTGGTCAAAGTTAACTAAGCTTTTCATCCCTTCAGTGGGCAGAGAAATGGAGGACCATGCATGCTTGGGAACTAAACACAGGGGGTTCCGCCTAAGGCTGGCGATCTAACCGGACCATATTCTTCGCACCCCAAGGCCCTTGGTCTAAGAATCGGAGATTGGCACCGTAGGCCCTGGCCCCCTACGGGCTGCTGCTCCGAGGAGGAGAGAGAGTTAATGATGTACGCCTTCATTGAATCTCAAAAATTCAAGACTGATGATTCGACCTTGGGCCCAGGTGCCCCGATGAAAAACTGCTACTGTTCGCCAGGAACAGAACAGTCTGGTAGAAACGTATTCACATGGATTGACCGCAGTGCCACGTTCTAGGCAACTGTTGTCTGAAAGCAATACCATAAAAACCACAGAGAAACCATAAGCGCTAAGATTCATGAACTTCAACTAACGAGTAATAGAATAGATTCATTATGATAAACTCGTCTACAATTTAATCTCTCAAACGTTTCCTACGCCTTTATTTAAAAGATAGAATTGGAAACGATTCTAAAACAAAATTAGTTAATCACTTAACTTGTTAATTTTTTCTTTCTTTAAATAGTGGTATTGAGTATCTATTTATAAAACTGCATTGCTTTAAACACCATCCTTCTAAGGCCTATACTTTTCACATTACTTTATTTTCTCTCGAATTTCAAATATGAACTTGCAAATTGCAACCCAGCACGAAACGTAACAACCAATCGTCGACAAATGTCTTCTCACTTAATTGCTGATCACTTGACTAGAATAACGTTACAGGCATTAAAGCATGTCATACAGAAAAAAAAATTAAGATAGAATGTTCCCATAGGCCAGTCGTCTGCAAAGTGCGGCTCCAGAGCCGCATTAGGTCCTTTGGCTCCTTAAGTGCGGCTCTGGCACAAATATCCACAGAAGGCACAATAATATTTTCATTTTAAAAAAATTGCTAAAAAAATTACATCCTTTTTTGATAAATTAAAATTTTTCTATAAATTGAGAACATATATAATTTTCTGTTTAATTTAAAAGATAGATAAGTAATTAACATTTTATATTATTATAAAAATACATAAGGAACATCGAGTTTAATTTTATAGTTTTCGTAAACGTTAACACAAACTATGTACAAGCTACCGACTGAAATTGTTCGTATGTTTTCGGCGTACTCTGGTATGATACAATGGTACCACAAGCATGCACGCGCTTTTTTTTTTTTCTAAAGTAAGTATGTAGTGGTTAAGTAAGTGGGGGGTACAAATCGGCATCACAGACCAGCAGTTTCAGTGTGAACAGTTGTGTCTTATCTATCGTGTCTTCCATTGTCTAGTCTTATTAAAAAGTTGTATTTTTCAATCTAGCTGCCCATCATACAGGTATTTTATATGATTTTATTACACCTGCTACACATGTTTGTGGTTCCGGTACAAAATTTGTAATTGATTTTTCAATAACTTCTATTTGTCCGAATGTTGGAAGTTTTCTTTCATTTTTAATCACATTAAAAGTTTTGTTATTCTGATGATAAAAAAAGAATTTTTTTTTAGTGCAATTACATATATTGTTGGAACAAAACTCTTTCACAATAAAAGTCTCTAATGGAAAAACAAAGTTCCAATATTAAGGAAATAAAGTATATCTACAAGCATTACATGCAGATTCATCTCTACAAAAATCTACAATAACACAAAACATCTCATATTATATAAGCTTCTCATTTCGCTAATATCAAACCGATGAGTACCAAAAAAATGAACAATAATGTAGGCATGCTTACCTGGGTAGTAATCCTGGATTAGGAGATCCACTAAAAAATGACAGTCATGGGACCTATAAACTACACCTATAAACCTATAAATACAACTCAAACTCGGACTTTTTATATTTTATTCCACGCACAGCAAGATATATTTACAGGGGACTTAGAACTTTTCCCCGTTAGACAAAAGCTCTCACATATACAACACAACACACACAAAAAAAAAAAAAAACAGAACTCGCAACAACTTAAGTATCTCACAACTAACCAAAATATAAAAAACAACGTAATCTAGAATTTAATAACTAGAATAACTTGCATGGACTTCCGACATATCTTATTCGTAAGGAGAAATTCGCTCCTAACACGAAGTAAAATTTAGAGAGACACTTTACAAGAAAGCACTCGTCATTTAGCACTAAATATCCTACCGAAGTCGTTGAGGAACTTCAGAAGAGTCAAGAGTCGTCAACGTCTGTGTTGAATACCTGGATGCAATCTTCCAGCAATATTAATATGGCAAGTTTTGTTTTAAGCCAAGAGATTGCTAAGAGAGGGAAAACGTAAGAAAACTGTAAATATATAAAAAAACTGTTTTATAAATGCATCCGAAGAGCTATTTCGGGATTATAAGAACAAAGCAGATATTCTAAAAAGAATTGAAGAGTTACCATTGTCTGCTAAAGCCATTAAAGATAGAACAATTAAAATTTGTTCGAATACAACCACCTAGCATATCGAAGATCTGAAATTGGTTTCGGCGTTATCAATAGTGCATGACGAGTGTTGTGATATAAATGATGCAGCTCAAGTTCCACTTATTGTAAGATTTATGTCTCATTCATGTCCTAAAGAAGAACTTTTAGGATTCTTACCACTCAAAGGTCAGACGCATGGAGAAGATATCGAGAATACTATAATTGAGTGTATGGATAAACATCATATTCCCCTAGGTAAAATTGTGTCGATTTCAACAGATGGGGCCAAAATTATGACCAGGGTAAAAAAAAGGGGGTTGTTGCTATTTTGAAAGAAAAAATAAATCACGAAATACTTGTTTACCATTGTATCATTCACCAAGAAGCGCTTTGTGCACAAACATTTCCGGATGAAATTTGTAAATATATGGAATTAGTGATTATCATTATCAACTCCATTTTAGTTGAATCTCTTAATCATTGCAAATTCAAAGAATTTTTTATTTGAAATGGAGAGTGAGTACGCTGATCTTTTGCTTCATAACAAGGTACTTTGGTTATCAAGAGGGAACATTTTAAAAAGTTTCGCGTCCCTTTTTCTGGAAATTAAAGCATTTCTGATTGAGAAGGTCGTTTACTATTCAGAACTAACAAACGATCAGTGGATCCAAACCTTTTATTTCATGCTCTCATCTAAATCAGCTTAATCGTAAACTACAATTGAAATGAAACTTAATTTTTTCTATGTTAGAAGAAGTAATAACAATCGAAAACAAATTTTCCATTTTTGCTCAGGATTTTGAAAGGGAAACATTGTTTCACTTTCCGAGCCTGCTGAAGCATTGCCAAGAAAATAATTCCTCTATTGATAAACACTATTTTAAAGCAATAATTTTAAATATGAGGGAAGCATTTCTCATCAGGTTTCAGGAATTTAAAGAGCAACTTTAGCATTTGTCAAAAATCCTCTTAACGCTACGATTACTGAGTTGAAATTTTCTCCTTCCAAAATTGACATTGGTAGCTTTGAAATACAGCTGCTGGATATAAAAAACAAGGAGATATGGCGCTCTAAATTCGAACGTCTTTGTGTTGAATTGGAAATATTGGAGAAGAAAAAAATGTGATCTTAGTTCACAACAGAAGTGGTCTGCTTTGAATGACCTGGAGTAGCAAAACATGATCATTTTCAACGCTTGGAATAGTATTTCTGACTTTTACTATCAGCTGAAAAAGCTCGCATTTGCTGTTCTTTCCTTTTTCGGTTCTACATATATATGCGAACAAACTTTTTCACGCATGAGCATTATCCAGAGTAAACTAAGAAGTCGTCTTATTGTTGAGAACTTGGAATCAAGCCTAATTTTAAAAACAAAACAACAACATACAAACTTGACTAACTCAAACTTTCCAAGGAGATGAAAGCAAAATGTTTGCATTAATAAATATTAGGTTGGGGAAAAAGAAATCCATTATTTTTTTTTCGGTAGATAGCTGTAGTGATATCTCGTAAAATATCGATCAAACAATTTCAAATTTATGATCGTTGTCAAGGAGGCATTTTACACTAAAAACTTTTTTTTTTTTACTGTTTTTCTTTTGGTCCATTCAATTGTGAGTTACAGGGTGTTAAACATGGAAGTCAACAAAGAGAAAATTCGGTAAATTTTACTGTTTTTCTTTGATAAAGACGAAATGCAAGCCAGGCGGTTGAAATTGTGAATAGTGTTTATGATGTCGATACTGTATCAGCTAATTACATGCAATTTTGGTTTCGTCTATTTCGTTCAGACATTTTTGATGTTAAAGATGCACCTAGCACAGGCAGGCCCGTTGTCGAAAATATCGATGAAATCACAGAAATAATCGACATTAACCGGCATGTTAGTAGTCGTAGCATTCCCCAGGAGCTAAAGATCGACTATAAAACAGTTTAAAACCATTTTCTCAAAGTTGAATTCAAAAAAGAAGCTTGATGTTTTGGGTGCCACACTAATTAACACCAAAAAACATGATGGATTGAATTTTCATCTGCGAAGCCTTGGTCAAACGGAGTGAAATCGACCCATTTTTTTAACGGATGGTGACTGGGATGAGAAATGGGTCAAACACGACAATATTGGGCGGAAACGATCGTGGTCAAAGCGCGGTGAAGAAACTCAAACGTTGGCCAAACCAGGACTAACTGCCAGGAAGGTTCTGCTGTGTATTTGGTGGGACTGGAAGGGAATCATTTATTATGAGTAGCTTCCATATGGCCAAACACTGAATTCCGATCTCTACTGTCAACAACTATGAAATTTAGTTTTATTTAGTGTAATAAAAGTTTAGTAAACAAGCAGATTCGTCTCCCAATTATTATTTTAAATTGTTGTAATGTTTTTATTTGGCTCTTGGGCTAATAAGTTTGCCTATCACTGCTCTAGTTCATGGATGTGTCTTAGAGTTTTAAACTAATTAGCATTTAAAGGTCCTTTTACTCTCTATGATTTAATAGAAGCAATGAGGGTTAATGATTCATTTATCAAGGAATCATTAATCCTTTTTTGTCTTTTGAAAAAGAAGATAGCAATTATATTTATGCATGTAACAAAAGCTCTGTTGGTAATACCTCATCTGTAAAAAAAGTTATTAAACTTGAAATTATATGCATAGAAAGGGGGTAAATAATAAAGCGTAAAGTTTTTATACAATTTATCTAATCAAGAATTAGAGATGAAATAATTTTAATGAAATTTTTGTGTTTAATATGGCAATTTTACATTGATTAAAATTTATATCTGTATTTTCTTTGTTTTAGATTCAGTGGAAGGAATGAAGAGAACTTATGAAATTTTGTGGACATAATAATCAATTTTGTACTTTTTTAAATATACTTATTGCAATAAAAAATATATTTAATTTTTATTTGCTTAGTAAAAAAAGAACACATCATCTTTTTATTTGAATTTTTATATTATCTGATAGCAAATAAAAATAGCAAAATAATAGTATATATTCATTTTGATGTAAAAGCAGAACACTTTATATAATTAATACACAGAATATTCTCAGAAATATTTCAATTTATAGAAAAGTACAATATTTAAAGATCAATTAAAAGGGTAAATTTCATAATTTAAATTCAATTTCTGCAAAAATAGTGTCAATATTAGATAATCATAATTAATCAAAGATATTAGAATACACATTTGTGAATTAATTATAAACTGATAAATTTGTATTAAATATATTCTATATAACTACATAGAATATATTAGAGATTTAAGAGCTACATAACAGCATTCTAAAAAAGCAATTATGAATGGTTTTGTTTTTAATAGCTTAATCTATAAATTAAAAAAAAGTCAATAAAAACATAAAAGCACGCCTAAGCCAATTTTTTATCAAATAATTAAGAAAAAGTCACCAAAAGAGCGATGAACATAACTATTTAGTAACCATGTTTTAGTTCCGATATTCTGACACCGGTCGCGGCACTTTCTATGCGAGTTCCATGTTACAGAAATGTATCGCTATAGCCTATGTGAGTGAGCTATGGAATGTATCTTGTCTGGGTCTAACATTAGCATCTCTAGCGCTTTATGCGCTTTTATTTAGAGTTGTTAGAACAATTTGTTGTGTGATTATTAAAACTGATTCAGTTGTAATTTTTTTCTCTCTTTAAATAGTGGTATAAGTATATCTGTTTATAAAACTTCATTACTTTAAATACCAGTCCACTAAGGCCTATATATTTCACCTTACCAATTTTCTCTCGAATTTCAAATATGAACATGCAAATTGCAATCCAGGACTAACTTTAACAGTCAATTGTCGACAAGCGTTGTCTCACTTTACCGCTGACCAGTGTAAAGTGTCACGCAAACGCGTATCATACATAAAAGAACTTTAAAAGAGAGTACTCCCATAGGCAATAACGTAAAACTTCTTTAAGACAGGATTCGCTTAGAATGTAACGCTGCTGGTGTCAGACCATGTAAACTAAAGTATGGTTTACATATGGTAGTTTCTCGCTATTTTCAAGATGCTTTTGTATAATGTAAAAATAAAAAATTAGCGTAGGAAGTGCTTTCGCAGTTTTTTATTCATAATTTTTATTAAGCCGTTAATCATGAAAGCTTCCGCCGATATAAACGGATATTTATAGGGTTCCTTAGACTGACGGTCTTATCCCCGATCCTAAAGATAAAGAGTAAACAAGGTAAAATCTTCAGGTACAATTAAGTTGAATTTAGAGAAGGAATAATTTAGACATGCCGTTTATTAGAAGGTAGGTAAGGGGGAAAATGTGAGAGCTGGTGTAGTTTGTGTCCTGTGCCTGTAACAATACTAGAAGAAAATTAGTACCCTGAAAAGGAAAGTGATAATTAGCAGACACGGTGCGAAACACTAGATGGAGTCTTACGAGATAAAAACATCAATACATGATGAGAAACACTTTCTGCTCCATAATAATAAAAATAGACATAATAATTTTTTAATAGCACAATACATCGCTGTACCGATGTACTTTCCCACTAGTGTCAGCACGTGCATACACAACTGTGGACTAAATTTCCAAGGAGAATTTAGGTGCAGCTGTTGATTCGAGATCTATTGGGGATCAGTGCGGAGGGATTATAGCTCACGGAGTGGCACAAGTGTAACGGTCAAGCCCAGGCAGAGATGTAGCTGTGAGATATAGGGAAGGGGGTTAAGCAATAATATCAACTTTCACCAAAGGGACCAATTTAATGAGCCCACCTGCACTACCGAAGGGGGTGCGGATGTTGGAAAATTGCACCAACAAGTGAATGTAAAGTAATGGAAGAAAAGTGGGAAAAGGAATTGATGGCGGGTTAATACAATATTAACAGGATTCCCCAGTGATGGTGTTTTTTCAGTAGGTTTACTTCGGGAGAGAAATAAAAAACCTAGGAGTTTACCTTGAACGCAAATTAAGCTGCTATAAAAACACGAATTATACTGCCTAATATACTTCTAAAACTACTTTTTAATAAAATTGTACTGATATACTTTCTCACGATGGTGAGCACGTGCATACAAGCTGTGGACAATATTTCCAAGACGAATTTAGGTGCAACTGTTAACTTCGAGTTTTAGTGGGGAAAAGTTATAGCTCACGTTCTGGCTCAGGTGTAACGGTCAAGCCCAGGAAGGGATGAAGCTGTGAAATATGGGGGCGGGGACTAAGGAATAAAGTCAACTTTCACCTAAGGGGCCATTTTAATGAGCCCGCCTGCAAACCCAAAGGGGATGCAGATGTGAGAAAATTTTACCATGTGGTTGGGAAACAACAACAACAAAAAAAAAAGAGGTGTTGGACAGAGATGTAAAGTTGTGGAAAGAAAGTGTTAAAGGACTCGATTTCGGGTTTCAAGAGTTGCTGGACGTCGAAATCCTGTGAGAAAGCCAGAGAGCCCGGGTCAGCAATCTATTCCCAAACCTGCATGCTTATGATCGGCATGCCAGCATAGACGTCCAGCAAAATAACTGCCAAACACCCGCACCGACATTCAGCCTGTTGACAGCCCCAGCCTACTTCCCTGTAATTCCTGGAAGTAAACTTAACCCTTTGACAATTTCATTTTTTTCAGAATTCGGTCAAAAAAATATCACATTTTTTATTGCATTTCTTTATTCATTTTACTTTTTTAAGTAAAGATATTTTATTAAAATTAACATTTCTAATATTTTTAAGCATTTATTACAACTTTTTTTCTTTCTATGAAAGCATCATAGAACTGAAGTTTACCTTTAGTCTCATCGATATCCAAGTTAATTTTTGGAATTCTAGTGAAAGCAAATCTAGGGGGCGGATCCGAAGAATTGTCACAATTAATTTAAAAAAAATTGTCTTGCTTGACTGATTATATCTGTACTACTATCAGAGTCAATACTATCCAGGTCATCTAGTAAACGTTCGCTACTATCATTTACAGATTATTCAGTTTCTGATTCCGAGTCACAGTTCGAATCACAAGAAATTATCTCCATACGCTCTGAATTATCCATTATTTAAAAGTAAAAATATATTATTCAACTCTTACATCAATAAAATTATCGGGTGGATAGTAAAATATAACCAGAAAGCTATACACTGAAAGGTAACAATTCGTCATCTGATACAAAACAAGCGAAAAAACCCGCTCTTTTGAACCAATCAGAGTAGAAAAAACAATAAACTGAAAACTATCACTCACTGGAAGCCATCTATACGAATAATTTGTTACTAAAATTGGAAAAATTCGGCCAGAGCAGTGCAACCGAAATAGAATCAGATTGCCCGTATGCCGTACGGGCAAATCAGTAAAGGCCCGAAAGCTGTGCCCGTATAGCGTACGGGCAAAAACGTGAAGGGGTTAATAATATTCATAATTATTAACTGGGTCTCGTAATGTTTTGTTAAGGAATACTCTTACGCGAAATGCTTTGCACCAAGCGTTTTCCTTGGCGAGTTTCTGGCGACGAGTGTGTGTTCGATTCCAAAGTTTGTGAGTACTGCAAAAGATTTGGATCTATGTAGTCGCCGTGCGCCAAGTGGGTGTTCAGCCCCAGTAATAAAGGAAGAAAGATTGTTAAGTGTTAAGAAGTTTTATTAGTTTTCTTTTGAAGTTGTCTAACAAGTAAAAATTACAATCCACTTCATAGCTATCATACTGTCACGAACTCCTATAACGTCGCCTTTACTGCAACGCTTCGATGGCAGCGCCACCAGGAATGTCAGTAGACACCAAGACCTCGAGTTGTAGAGAATGGAAAATGATTGCTTCGGAGGTCTTCGGCTTTTTTGTTATATATGCTTGTTAATTTGTATGTAAAGTTTGTAATCGTTAATACATATTATATGTGTCGTGTTTTTAAAACGTTGCAAGTGAATCAATATTGTCTTTTAATGGATACTTTTACCTACATGGATTCGAACGTGGCACCCCTAAGAGAAGAATAAGGTAAGTGATACCTTATTTTAAAGTTAGCATTTTTTCGTCATTTTGTTGATAAAAATGATACATACAAATACTATTTCAGTAGTATTGAGGAATAGCAAAGCCAAATAATTGCAAATCATGTTAAATCATAATCAAGTGATATATTAATTTGTAAATATTGTACATAATAAATGTTTTAATTTAAATATTGTAACAAATGTACTTCGCCACAGCACCGTGCTGCCACCTGTACAAAAACAAACACACACGTAAGAATAGACTTCCCCCCAAAAAAGTCAGTTGGCCTTACGGACTTCAGAGGCGCTGCAACACTTTGACCTCCCCTGGTTCTAATTGTGTTAACTATTTTAATTATGTATATTTTGTCTGTTTAACTTTTATTTTTTTCCTTTAATTGTTTTGTGTTCAAGCTAAGATTTTATGTAATTAAACTATATTTTTGCACTGAAAAGATGTTTTCATTGAACCCCACCCTCACAAATATAGCTAAGCCTCAATATTAGGTATTTTTCTTTGATTCCATAGCGTATATTTTACTGTGTTGCTCATTTGAGAACGAATACTGGTGTTTGTTTGTAAGTACATTTGAACAATCACATTACATCACATCACATTACAGCACAACACATAACAATTGGGACAAGGGATGAAGTAATAACAGCTATTGAGACAATTAAGGGCAGAAAAGTATTGTCCGGAAAGCAATGAAATAAATCATAAATGATTTTATAGAAAACTGCAGGGTACCTATGATGAATCTGTTTTAACCTGAGAGGACGGGCGTTACCTGCAGTTACACGACATCGCTCGCAGGGCTTCGGAGACCCGGTGCAATGTTTCTTAGCCAAATACCAACAAAATTGCTTTTGATGATCAATAGAAAATTTGTATTATCAAAAATGCTTTATTAAAAGTTTAAAATATATTTAGGATTATTTGAAATATTAACTTTTAAAAGTATTTTGAACTGTAAATCATTTTTTATTAGCTTTCGGAAAGCACAAACATAAGTCACTTACATCTTCATACTTCATATTTACATTTCATCGTTTTAATCAAATAACGATCATTCTTCGACTATGATCCTGCAGACGTTCACAATCGTAAAAGGCCTCGAACCATCATTTCTCTTTAATTAATTTAATAACATTTGAAAAAAAATAAAAAATAATTAAAAATAATACGTGCTTGCAAGGTAAAAAAATATACGAGGGTTGGGTCATAAATCATGGCAATACTTATCTTTCTTGTAGATATGTGAACATATCAGAAACGTATGTTTGCCGTGTTTAAGTTCTACAGGCATAGTGTGTATGCAGAACAACAGATGGCTCTGTGATAGCTGGTAGTAGCGTAGCGAGGGCTGTGAAATCAGTCAGTTGGTGAGTGTCTTGCGAGATGGAAGTAACCCGTGTTGAGCATCGTGCTTACATCAAAATAGCCGTTCTCCGAGGGAGAAATGCGATGGAATATCACAGTGAGTTAGTGGAAGACCTTTGAAATAATGCCCTACCATACCGCACGGTGAGTAGGAAAGTTTCAGCAAGGAGAACGGCTATTTTGATGTAACCGCTCTGCTCAACACGGTTTATTTCAATCTCACACGACACTAAAACTGACTGATTTCACAGCCCTTGTTGTGATACTATCAGTTACCCCAGATCAATCTGTTGTTCTTCATATACACTATGCCTGCAGAACTTCCATAAGATACGCATATGTTTGTGATAAAAATATAAAAAAAATAACCCCACAAAAAATTATTAAAATTTTAAAAATGGATGTCATTTTTCGCAAAAATATTTCTCTACCCTTTCTACCCCTTTTATCTTTATTATTATTAAACTTTCTTCTCTATTTTATGATTTAATTGCTATCAAGGGTTTAAATTACATCTTTTAACCTTTATGTAACAGTATATTTAATATTATTTCCCAATTAATGGGATCTTAGTTAATGATGTACGCCTTTATTGAATCTCAAACATTCAAGACTGGGAATTCGACTTTGAGTGCAAGTACCCCGATGAAAGACTACTACTGTTCGCGAGGAACAGAACCGTCTGGTAAAAAGTATTAATTCACATGGTTCGACAGCAGCACCCCATTCTAGGCAACTGCTGTCAAAAGCCATACCTTAACCTCTTGGCATACAAATAAAAAGAAGTTTGAAGTGCCCGAAAGATACTATTTAGTTCATTGATAATATTTACTTCTCTTTCAACTGAACAATTCTTGAAAAATGATAAACAGAACTTTTTATTTTGAAATTTGCATTGCTATTTAAAATTTAATGAGGCTTATATATGATGTTAATCGACAAGTAATAGTATAAAATTAGTATTTTTGTAAAGTGTAAAACATTTCAAATCATCTTCGAATAGGCAGAAGAGCTAACATTTTTTACATTTCTAACTTCATCAGCTTCTGACATTAAGGATGCATGAATCCTGACCAGTTTAATCAAAACCTAATGAAAGCACGAGTTCATTAATTAAATGATTTAATATTAGGATGCACGATGTCTTCCGGAGACAGTTATTGATGTCTCGTAGACGCTAAAGTCTGCTTTGGCCCATTAAATGACTGACTTCTCCCAGACGTCATTGTATGTCAAAGGGTTAAAATAACTCACAGCTAAATCATAAACATAAGATTCATGAACTTCTGCAAACGAGTTACCTAATATTTACAAAGTTCAGCAGAACTTATGTTTGTCGTTAAAATAACGAATTTTGGAACGGATAAATAGTGCTAAAATTAATCATTAAACTTCCTAAGCGCTTTATGCGCTTTTATTCAAAGAAAATTTGAAAGAAAATTGAGTTTTTTGTATCATTGATTCACTTTACTTGTAATTGTTTCCTCTCTTTTAATAGTGGTACACGTGTTTCTATTTAAAAAAATCTGCATTGCTTTAAACATCATTCCACTAAGGCCTATAGTTTTCACTCGAATTTCAAATAGAAAAATGCAAATTGAACCTCAGGACTAACCTTAACGCTCAGTCTTCGACAGAACGATGGACGATTGGTTAGAGTGCTGGCCTTCGGAACCGGAGTTTGTGGGTTCGAATCCCACAGTGGCATGGATGTTCGTAGCCGTTCGGAATCGGCTTTAAGCTGTAGGTCCCGGCCTCATTAGCCCTCGTGTTGCAAAAAGTAAACCGTAGCACTCCAAACCAAACCAGACCAAACCAGTCTTCGACAACGTCTTCTCACTTAACCGCTGATCACAAGACCAGTGTAACGTTACTAGCATAAAGCGCGTCATACAGAAAAAACTAAGAGTATCCCCATAGGCAATAACGTTACACTTATTTAAGACGGGACTCACTTAGAAAGTAGCGCTTCCGTTGTCAGACCATGTAAGCTGATAAGTATGGTTAACATATGGTAGTTTCTCGCTACTTTCAAGATGCTTTTGTATAATGTAAAAATAAATAATTAGCGTAGGAAGTGCATTCACACTTTTTTATTATGATTTAATTATGAAAGCCTCCTCCGATAATAAATGTACATTTATGGGGCTTCGTAGCCAGAGAGCCTTATCTCCGATCCTAAAGGTAAAGAGTAAGGTAAAATCTGTAAGTACAACTAAGTTGAATTTAGAGATTCCGGTCATTAGTTAAGGGGAAAACGTTAGAGCTGGTGCAGTTTGAGTCCTGTACCTTTAAAGATACTAGAAGAAAATTAGTACACTGAAAAGGAAAGTTATAATTAGTGGACACGGTTCAAAACTCTAGATACTTACGAGATCTAGTGTTCTATATCTTATATTGTATCTTACGTATCTACGTACGTCCGTACATAGTACGATCTTATCGTACGTATCGTATCTCCTATGAGATTAAAACATCAATACATGGTGAGAAACACCTTCTGCTCCATAATAATAAAAATAAACATAAGAATTATTTTAATAGCACAATACATTACATTACATGATATAACATTATAGCACAATGCATTACATTACATCATATAACATTACATCACATCACATTACAGCACAACATATAACATTACATCACATCACATTACAGCACAACATATAACATCAAAGGCATCAAAGGTGGTGATGCAACTGGACCCTATGGGCCGAGTCCGTCAATTCAGAGGCTTCTGTCAGTAAGCACAAAAATGACAACGAGCGAAAGATAAACACATAAAAGAGCAAAGAGATAGAAGGGTGGACAACATATAACAGTGGGGATAAGGGTTAAAGAAATAAAAGCTATTGAGATAATAAAGGTGAAAAAAGTATTGTCAGCAAAGCAATGAAAACAATCATAAATGCTTTTATAGAAAACTGCAGATTAATTATGATGAATCTTGTTTAACCTGTGAGGACGAGCTCTACCTGCAAATACATGAGAACGCGCGCTGGGCTTCGGAGACCTGGTGCAATATTTCTTAGCCAAATACCAACAAATTTCCAAATGATGATGAACAGAAAATGTGTATTATCAAAAATACTATATTAAAAGTTTAAAATATATTTAGAATTATTTGAAATATTAATTTTTAATAGTATTTTGGACTGTAAATAATTTTTTATTAGCATTCCGAAAGCACAAACATAAGACACACGAATTAAAGGCTTAAATCTCATCTTCATACTTCATCTTTATATTTCCTCATTTTAATCAAATAACGACCATTCTTCGACTATGATCGTACAGACGTTCACAATCGTAAACGGACTCGAACTATCCTTTCTCTTTAATTTAATAAAATTTTAAAAAAAACTCTTTTATCTTTTATATTTTATCTCCCATCTTTTATCTTTTAGTTCTTTTAATGCTCTGCTCGTTGTCAATTTCTCTGCTTACTGCATAAAATCTCTGGATTAGAGAGCTCGGACTAGGAAATCTAGTTGGCCTATTAGCTTGTAGACCTTATAGCTTTGATTTTAATGCCTATAAGCTCAATGCACTGGAGGCCGAGTAATAGTTTTGCATGTAAGGAACATAACACTTTGTGACTCCCAAATAAAAATCAGTACTTCAAAAATAATAAAATAAATATATAAAAATAAAAAATGAAATAAAATAGATAAAAAAGAAAAATCAATAAAAAATGAACCAATAAAAATTTAATAAAATGAATTTAAATATAAATATGTACAATATTTATATACAATATTTAAGTATAAATATGTACAATATTATATCTGAATTACTGATTTAGGAGGTATTTTATAATTTGACTTTTAACTTGAGAGGATTGACTTGTCATTTAGTAGAAGTTTAAGTTTCAATATTATTCTTTTACCTAGGTCAGTAATACTACAAGTGGAGAGGAAAAAGAGAACAAAGAAACCGAAAATCGGTCCAGCAAGTGGACTAGGGTTTTATTTCTGGGTAAAGCCGAGACCTTTTCGAAGGTCACAGAAAGCACAATAGTTGCCCAAGGCAGTACCGTTGATACCTCTCTCGATGGTACTGCCCAAGGACGCCTAGGGTGTTCGCGTGGATCATAATTAGGGATATTAAATATTTCTTCATTACCGATAGTGCAGCACAACTTGTTGATAAATTTTGTTGGTTGGTGAAAATAGCTTCATGGATCAGCTAGACCTTACAATTCCTGTGTATTAAAATATTTCTCAGGTACCTGTCAGCTTTTCTGTCTCTCGGGGTTTTGAAGTATTTGCAGACGTTGGATTTGTGGATCCCAGACTGGAGCCGTATGAAGTCTTAATTTTGCTGAGTAGAATTTTACTGTTAAAACTTAATATTTTTGTTGTAATGTACTTACAATACAAACCCCAGTGGCTGTATCCCAGTGTACGGTACGCTATTTTGGCGATTTTTATGGCGTATTTTTGGCGCCATTTGTCGGGCGATACTTATTTTCTCCTTGTCAACTTCACCCTTTCTCTCCCGTTAAAAGATGGTAACCTCGTTCTCTCCGTTGATTTGTGTTATCGGATCCTCTTTGGAGTAACTTGCGCAATAAATGATGTGATGTCATGATGATCTAATTCTTGTTTGATCCAATTATATTAAAAGTTTAGGAGGTAAGTTTGAATTTCAACACTTTTTGCCGTTAATTTAACGGTTTTGCAGCTTGCTACATTTCAATCTGTTTTTCACCAGTGGAGTGGTTAAGTTCTGCATTCTCTTCAATCGTATTTATTTCAAAAATTTTATTTGTTCTAATTTTATAGTATTTAAATTTCTTAATTAGTATTTGTTTTGCGATGGCGAACGGTCGATGTCCCGCTGCGTGTTAGGCTTAGGTACTTGGTGTGTGCTTCGCGGAGTCGTGTTTTTCCAATAGTCGCCAAAAACAAGATGGCGGACAAGGAGCGTACCGTTCACTGGGAATTAACCAACACCAGTGTTCGATCTCAAAATGGAAACACAGTAAATTATAAGCTATGGAATTAAAGGAAAATACCTAATATTTAAATTAAATCATTTATTATGTACAATATTTACAAATTAATACATCCCTTGATTAGTTTTTAACATGACCTGCAATTATTTGGCTTTGCTATTCATCAATACTCTTGAAATAGAATTCCTTATCGAAAGATTATGACACCCAGGCAATAATTATGAATATTATTAAATTTACATCCAATAATTACAGTGGAGCAGGCTGGAGGTGTCAACAGGCTAGACGTTGGTGAGCTTTAAATTTTTTTTAAAATAAATTATAAATTGAACAGTTCTGATGGAAAAGTAAAGCAAAAATTTATTTTAAAAATACTTGACGTACCACGCCTACAGTCACCACAAACGTAATTAGATTAAATTAAAATTTCCACTACGCCTGTTCAGGGACTCGATCCTGAGGCATTTCTTACCGAAGGTCGTTGAGTTGACCACTGCGACACTTATACGTTGACAGTGAAGGGTTTCAAGAGACATTATAATAATCTCAATAAGCGAGCAATTCTGGATTTTTACGATCAAAGAAGCATTTTCTATCGGATTAAATTGTGAATCCAAACCATTCTCGAATCAACTTAATTACATACAAAAAATTTCATCAAAATCAGTCTACCCGTTTAGGAGGAGTTTTATTACAAACACATGGACAGAAGAATTTTATGTATAAAGATAGGTAAATAAAAATATATTGAGAAAGGAATTATAACCTACCGTTTTATAGTACGAAATTAATTGTTCTATCTTTTAAGTGTAGCCTTGTTCAAACTTTCATAAACATTAATAGTCATACCTATATACAAAAAAAGTAATGGGAAATTAGTCAATTTCTAATGAATATTTCTTTATATAAAGAAATCTTTTAATAACTTTGATGAAAACTACATTTCAGCATTATAAACTATTCATCTGTATTGCTTCTAGGTCCTGTTTTGAATGCATATAAAATACAAAATTAACCACCATCAGCTTCCATTTGATGGTATTTAATGGAGCACCTGACCCGTAGGGTATATCTCCAGTTAGTATGATAGCTAATTTAACATGGGAGCAGTTCAGAATGATATTATGAGTAATCAATATGCCGGTTACATAAGATAAAAGGAAAATTAGAAGATAAAAAACAAGATATTAATAAATAAAAATTAATTGAAAAGAAAAAATGACTTAAATAAAAAATTGGGAGTAAATACGATTAAATGCGATTAAATAAGGTGAAAAGATATAAATACTGGCGTAGGTACGATAAAATACAGTAGAAACGCGCTAGGAAACGTAAAACAGATCCTGGCGAAGCTCAAAATGAAATTTCTCTGTGAAGAAGTGGGCGTGGCCTAAGCCAACTCATTATTTTAGCTTAAAATGCTTGACTTTCTTGTTCTGCTATTCCGATTTTAAAATTTTAAAAAGTTTTCCTTAAGAGTAAATTATGAAGGGGAGGGGCCTAATATTCAAATACAAAATTAAAGAGCAAAAAAACTATACTTATAAAAAAATTATATTTGAAAATAACTGGTATGATATAAAAGAAAAACAAGTAATGATTTAACTAAGAACCTCGATTAACCGAAATCCGTTTCTTAAACACTTTCTGTTATCATCCACAATTTTCTCTTTAAAAACAGGCACTTTTAAAGTTTTCTTTTTTACCACATTCCATTTGTATTCAAGCAGTCCTTTCCAAACTAAGAGTGCAGAAAAATATTTTGGAATTTCCTTTTTTTAGAATTCCTTCTCTCCAGCACAATTCTCGGAATGAGTGTACTCTTCTCCATTTTCAAACATCCCATTTCGAAATTTGGAAGGTCATGCTGCCGAGTCCCAGAACAATCGAATATTACTACACCAATAACGATACTACATATTAAACTAGATGATTATTGATGAATTCTCGATTATCTAAAATAGGTTCGGTCCCAATTACTTCGGATAATCGAGGTTTGACTGTATTTAAAGAGAACAGAAAAGTGTAACGGGCTCTGCAAGTAAAATACCTAAATTCCAACACGGACTCTGTCATGAGACCAGAGTAGGTTGGGAGGGCAAATATGATGTACAAATGAATTGGTCACTTTAGAGACATCCTCTGTTTTTCTTTTATTAATCGTATTTTACATGTGTTACCTAATGTGTTTTGTCAATATACTTGTAGTACACAGTAAGTCGATACCTGATCGATAGTTACTCCGAAATCTTCCAGAGGTAGAAGAAATGACTTACAATAGCACTTTAGCACTCTTTGTTTTATTTAGTACTTTTAGCTTTTTTTATGATGCTTTTGTAGAGGAATAACTTCGTTTTAGTATGCAGGCGACTTCTAGGTGAAAGATAGGGTTTAAGAGTAGCAATTACAGCTTTCATTTAATTTAGTCTTAATGTCAGCCTTTATTTTATTTTATTTATTTTTAATTTTTAATTTTTTTCTTATGTAGCTGGCATTTTGATTACTCATATCGATTCATTAAGAACCGCTATTTTGTTTACTACTGTATCTTGCTTACCGGAGGTATGCCCGACCGGGCCAGACCCAGATAATAGCATTGACGGGGTTATGTCCTCCTACAGGAGAATTTTGAAGGAAAAGGTAAAGCAAAGACAACAAATACCCATCCCCATGTTTCTCTCCAGGCTGAAGCCCCGAGCTCTATCGTCAGTGCCTCCAGCAGAAGAGTTTCCTAGGGACCTTAAAGCTTCTACTTTAAGTGAGAGCCTCCCCTCTGCCACCAACGCAAGACTCTTCTCCTCTCTCAGAAAGCAATGATGATTAATGTTTATTACTGTAACAGGTTTTGTAATTAAACTTATTAGTTTGCACTGACACGTTTAAGTAAATACTTATTCTATTGTAATTTTTGTTTTAAATGTGTAAAGTATAAATGCTGTTTACATATTTAAAACATTCATGTACCAATATATACGAAAATTCCTAAGGGCAAATCCTACTTCGCGGTTTTTCAGCTTTCTGGTCACCATTAACAGCAAAAAAGAAGGATCACTGTAAATCATTATTTAAATTTTGTGGAATTTAAAATAGAGTCTATGAATAAAATTTGGAAGAGGAAGAATTTTTAATTCTTCATGAATGGCACTATTTCGAAAGTACCAAGGAGCATTTATAATTTCTCTAAGAATTAAATTTTGAATAACTGTTAGAATTTTAATGCTAGGATCTGTTGCATAGGACCACACTGGTTCTTCATAGGAAAGAATGGGACGCAAAAAGGAAGTGTAAACGAGCAGCTTAATTATAATATTCATTTTGCTATGGCGAGAAATTAGGTGATACAGAGCTCGCTTAGCATTGCGATATTTATTTTTGACCGAAAGAAAATGTTGCTTCCAAGTGAAATTTTTGTCTAAAGTAACAGCTAAATACTTGACGGTATCCAACTAGAGAATACAAGCGCTATTGATGTGTATGTTGTAATTAACGTAAGACTTTCTCTGCTTGGCAGTAGGTCAAGTCAAGGTAGAGATTTTTACGGAATACCTAGCAGTGAAAAAATGCGCTACTTCAACCTCTGAACGAATAAGGATCAAAAACATAATTTAGTGAATCAGGAAAAACAAGTCGCCAAAATAAATTTAATACGCTTACAGCGGCTTCCGAAAAACGAAAGTAAAAAAGCTGTAAGGTGAGAAACATAACAATGCATATGTGAAAAACAACGCATTGAATGATTAAAAGTAATCATTCTGTACCTTGACAATGAATAAACACATCAGAAAGGAATCAAAATTACACTCAGCCAGAGTAAATTAAACAAATTTGTGAAACGTAACTCAGTATAGCCATCTATTCAGGGCTGGGGGAGTTACAAAATACATGAGAATTGAGATAGAGTTAAAAATATTAAAGCACAATGAAAAATTAAACTACTCCAGGTACAATTTAACACTAAATATACCGTATAACGGGTCAAATGACCCATAAGGTTTATGTAAAAAATGCGATGGAAAATGACTTAACCCTTTAAAGGTCACCTACATAAATTCTTTGGAATATAATGAAATTAGTTTATAAATATTAGCTATAACTCTTATAAATGCAAACTATTTTAAATTTTTTTTTTAATTCTTAGAGGGGTTTGCCTTAGATATACCGTAGGATGGATTGAGATCGCGTTAACTGACAACACCCCCTTGTACATCTTAAACACAATGCTTTTTAAAATTTTAATTATATTCTAAGAACAAAAAATAAGTTTTCTTTAAAAAAGTATAATAAAAAAATAGTTCAACAATTTATAAGTGTTGTTTGAATACATATTTTTGTTTGGGATCATAAGTAAAAAAAAAATCGAATTACTAACTTTCAAGTATAAAAATATATATATATTTCAGAAGAAAAAATAAATTAAATGCTGTACTATCATCTATTGTAAGTTTTAAATATTAAAAACATAAAAAAATCGATAAGAAAACACTCATGTATCTCCAAAAATTAGAGAAAAACTGTTTTACAAGAGGTTTCGCTGTGAAACCACTGTCCATTAAAGGTTTAAAAATTCTTATTCTTTGTGTTTGCAATATATAAAAAGTGACAATATACAATTTTGTTTAATTATAATAAAGTTTATTTGTCTATTTCCTTCCAATTTTCACATTTCATACATTTATAATCAGAAAAAAATAATCCAGTCATTTGACCGGCTATTATAGAAATAAGTATGTATTAAGTGTTGGTATGGTTAGTGTTAATAACATATAACAAAAAGATATTTTTATTTGCTTTTATAAAATTGTAACATTTTTAGTTGATTTTCAAGGATTTTTATAATTTTTTTTATTTTTATATTTTTAAAAAGGCAATGACAGGACAACACACAATTAAGTTTGAATAATTGCAGAGCAAGATCGCTGACTGATGTGATACCCAAAAAATATTGGAAGAATAAATAAGTTAAAATCAGACAATTAAGATTTAAAATTTAGAATTTAGAAAATAGTCTTTGCTGTAAAAGCTTGTCTGTAAACATAGTGGCTTTGCATGTAGAAGTGTTGATCCTAATTTTCCATCTGTCAAGCCATTCAGTAGTTTTGACTAGGTGTTTATTAACGGCAGTCACAGCAAATATAATATTTTTGTTTGAAGAGAAAATAGCAGTATCGTCTGCGTAAATTGTATTGGCCTGCGATTAGCCGCCCACCGGAGTCTCCAGTGTAGGGCGTTTCGTACTGAACCGGGAATACCCGTCCAGCAACGAAGTTGGAGCACCGAACCAACCGCCTATCGGACGTTTATTTAGCAAAAAAAAAAAAAAAAAGATTTTTTTTGTAGGGTTACATGTAACAGGCTCCGGCAGCGCGTGGAGGTTCTCCACAGGAGTCCTGCCCCTGAACATAGCCATTTGGAAACAGAGGTAAATGATGACATATTTCGGCATACCGGGGGGAGTCTTTCGCAGAGGTCCTGCCCTTAACAAGGCCGTTGACTGTGAAACGAGTTATGCTGATACAGAGCTGTTACACTGTACGGTGAATTCTTACACAAAACAAACAAGACACAAGAATAATATAAAGGTAGAAGAACATTATAATTAGGTGCCATGGATGACACTCGTAGTTAACAAAAATAATGATATGAAGTAAGCACAGATAGGTTATAATGGCTAGTACTAGTACGCTATGACATGATGAGAAACAATAATAAATAGATGATTACAGATATTGATGCGAGTACCAGGGTACACAAAAAACATTGGTGATTCGTGCTATGTAAATATATGTATAATATTGGTAGGTTGACAAATAGTGATTATATACATGGGTGTTGCAAAGTCGGTTGAAGGGTGCACAGGGATGTCATTGATAAAAATATAAAATAAAAAGTAGGGCCGAGAAGGGATCCCTGTGGAACGCCGCATTGGATAGGGAATTTTAAAGAAAGATACTGATAGACTTAAACCTGAAACGTTCGACCGGAGAGATAAGAAAAGGGAAATTCAATGAGATAATTAGGGAAGTTGAAACGAATTAATGAGGACATATATCCAGATTTTGTCGAAAGCACGAGCAACATCGAGAAAAATGGCCGCAGTAGAGAGATTATTTAGTTTATTTTTGGCGAGAATATCAGTGATGCGATAAATCTGATAACGAGCCGAGAGATTTTTTAAAAAAAAAAGCCAAATTGGTAAGGAACGGTAAATGTTATTTTCTTCTCTATGATTATTGACTTCACGAAGAATAAATTTTTCTGTAATTCTGCTGAGAGTATTAAGAAGATTTATTGGACGATAATTATCCGGAGAAGAATGATCCTTTTTAGGGTTTGAAATAGGAACAATAATAGAATTTTTCCCGAGGTCTACTTCTAGAGTAGAGTAAAAGCTTCTCATTTCATATATATATATATATATATATATATATATATATATATATATATATATATATATATATATATATATATATATATATATATATATATATGTATATATATATATATATATTTTTATATATATATATGTATATGTATATAAATATATATTTATATATATATATATGTACATGTATATGTATATATATATATTTATATATATATATATATATATATATATATATATATATATATATATATATATAATATATATATATATATATATATATATATATATATATATATATATATATATATATATATATATATATATATATATATATATATATATATATATATATATATATATTATATATATATATATATATATATATATATATATATATATATATATATATATATATTATATATATATATATATATATATATATATATATATATATATATACATATAAATAACGTAATTAGTCAAGGCATTATGTGTCGTGTAGTCCTCGTTTATATTTGGGTATTCCCCTGTGATCAAATTTATAGTAGCATTTATTTTCGTTGCGTTGTGTAAAAATATTTTAGTACTAAATTTAACCACAGGTTCTGAGAAACTACAGACATAAAAATATGAAAATAAACTAAGAGCGAAATTAAAAGCATCTGAAACCAGCTTAAAATAAAAAAGTAAATTTATTATAATGATATATAAACATCTATGTACACACAATCTGATTCTATCTTCCTAAAATTTACTTTATTCACACCTTCAAATTAGGTGCCACTTTAATTTAGTTCGGACAATAATTTTTATCACTTAAGTAAACATGTAAATATAAGAGAGAGGACCTAATCTCAATTTCAAATATATGTAAAAGGGGGGTACATTTGTGAGTTAATATGGTGTGCCCGGAACACTGCTGGGTGAGGGCTGATCAAGATTGGGTGTGTATGGATCTTCGGTCGGTCTGGTCAGGGGCTTCCTTCTGAGTGTTTGGGGGGCGGTCGTAATATTTGATACAGGAACACTTCCTGTCGGACTTGTCTCCTCGACTGGACTCCCGAAGACCTTCCGTCGGACTCTCTCCTCGTCTGGACTTCAGAAATTTCTCTTATTTTAGATTTTTCTTATTTTATTAATTTCATCCTTGTCCCCTCTTCCTTCTTATCGTCCAATCGGGATCGTTGTAAAAATATAATTGGTCTTCTTAAACCCCGCCCTGAGACCGCCAACGTGGAAAACCTTGTCGCTTCTAACTGGGCACTGTCCCTTAGGGACTCATAAATAACTCCACAAAGGTACATTCTTATTTAGTGTCATGTACGGAGACGTGATTCTAATCTGGGACTGGGATCAGAACCCCGCCCGAGTCCACCGTACAAGACAACAATATCCGTAGAATATAATTTTACGGTCCTTTATCTTTTTACAAAGATGTGATGAGGTCAGATTTAGGTCCCGAGCATTTTACTTCTTGTATGAATGAATTAATTATATTACTGATCTAAATCGCCTCATCACAATGAGTAATCAGGCTAATTTTTAGACAGAAAGCAGACTTGCATAATAAAAATATTTTGCTTTGATGTAATTAAATTTAATGTTATTAATATTAGATAATTATATTACCTGAATATTAACTTTTTTTGTAAATAAAAAATTATGATTGTGTCAAAGTTACCGTGGTGATTGAAGGGATTATTAGAAATGCAACAAATAATTATTAGATACCAGAATATTTGTTTCGTGAGTAGCAAATTATATGCTTATAATTTATAATAATCAGTTAATTGCTTATATTTTGTACTCATACACAATAAATAATAGACGCGTATGTTAAAGTTTTTCGTATAAAAAATTTTTGCAGAAGTATTTTTTTAATAGAACAGAGAATTGTTAAATGTTTACTGCATAAGAATTTTTTGTACCGCCTCAAGTCTAATGCTTTTAACACTAACTGCAAGGGCCAATGTTAAAGGCTATAGAATTAGGCCTTTTTATTTAACAAGGGCTAGATTAACAGAAGAGTACAATCATTAAAGAATACTTAAGTCCCCCCCTCAAAAAAACCTTTTCTTATCACTCTATTTTTTCCTTTTGTTGTTTATTTTTTCCTTTTGTTGTTTCTTTTTGTTTGAGAAGTTTCGTCAATTCCTATGACACGATGAGAACCAATATTTTTTTTCTGTCTTTCTTGTAGACCTCAAAAGTTGATATTTTCACAAAATTTAACTATTATATGCTATGAAAAAAATGAATAATTGGGAATAACTAACTATATTTGGCAAGGTATCATGTTCAGCATGAAAGTATGAGTATATTTATCCTTCGAGAAATATCCAATATTTTTATTTTTATATAAATATTAGGCAATAATCTGTAGTGTCATAAAACCCATAAATCATTATTTTTCTTGGATAACATCTCTCTTTCTCTCTCTCTCTCTCTCTCTCTCTCTCTCTCTCTGTATATATATATATATATATATATATATATATATATATATATATATATATATATATATATATTAATATTATATATAGTATATATATATTATATATATAGTATCTATATATATATATATATATATATATTATATTATATATATATATTATATATATATATATATACATGTATGCATGGTACCCTTGGCAATTCTCAGCAAGGTGAATTTACTCCGAGGAAGCGAAGTTTTACTTTTACGGTATGGCGACAACCCTCCCCAGTGGAACGCCGACATAGACGGATCCCTGACGCAGACGAGGAAGGTCGTTAAGTGCAGACGACACTTCTCGCTTTTCCACTCTTTGATCGCCAAGACGGGCGCTGATGTTATGCCAGACTGTCACTAATGTCCAGTTTTATTTTCATTGTCCCTAGACACTACCACGTATTCTGCAAATACTTTGTAAATAGTTTAATTAAATAAGTTCCTTTTAGTTAAGCTTTTGTGCATCTTTTCCACCGTGGGAATAAATCTAACCCCCCATATATATATATATATATATATATATATATATATATATATATATATATATATCTATATATATATATATATATATATATATATATATATATATATATGTATATATATATACATATACATATACATATACATATACATATACATATACATATACATATACATATATATATACATATACATATACATGTACATATATATATATATATATGTATATATATATATATATATATATATATATATATATATATATATATATATATATATATATATATATATATATACAAATAATAAGTGTGTGTGTAGGAATTGTACGCAAAGTGCAACTGTGTCATTTGATTACACCTTTAAATGATATATGCATTACAAAAAATAATAAACTTGTTTTAAATTTAAAGATATTTATTTTTATATTATTTTATATTTATTTTTTTATTAGAAAAGGAGGGGAAAAAGTTTAACATAAATCAGTTTACACAATAAATAATGATAAAAAATAACATGTATAATTATTATATTAGCAATTAAAACTGAAGCAACCAGTTATGTATTAATAACAGGTTAATTAATTACATAATTACTACTATAAAATCATTTAAATGCTCGTTGCTATTATTTCTTGAATATATATATATATATATATATATATATATATATATATATATATATATATATTGCCAAAAGTAAAAAAAAAATCTCTTAGAAATAATATGCTAGTTCTTAAATAGCCACTGCTGATAAAATAAATGTAAAATTATTAAATTAATTTCTTCCCAATGTTCCCAAAATTCCAGGTTTATTCCCCATAATTCCCGGGTTTATTCCCATCTCTTCAAAATTCCGGGTATTTTACATCTCTAAGCATAACAGACCTGTAACTGAATTATTATAAATAATGAATATGTTCTCTAAAGATATAAAAGATATACTTCAATTTAGTCTAGAATATTTTCTGTTCAAGAGTTTATAACATAAATAGAAGAAGATAATTAATACATCTACCTGTGATCGTAATGAACCCTTCAATAACATTCCTTCGAAGAACACTTTCCTACAAGTAACAGCAGTAAGTGGATTTAACCTCAAAAGTTTTAATGACATTTATTCAATAACTTTAAAGAAAACTGTAAACCCTCTTTTTAAAAGCAAGCATAAAGTTTGAGAAGTACTTTACGTCTACGTTCTTAAGTCTATGCATTACTTTTATAATTCTAAATTCAAACAGATTTATTACAAAACAAAAAAAAACAATTAAAGATGACATCGTAATTATTAATTCGCCAAATACTCTAAATGACCGAGCATTCACTTCCTTTAATAAAAGAGATGTTCTCCGGCTAAATCTCGAATTTTCTCTCTGTGAACTCCGCTAATCTTGAGAATCCTTAATTTTAAATTGATTAAAGAGAGCACCATTCTATGAAACAAAAAGACACCGAGAATTTATTTTTGCCGTCCGTTATTACTTTAAGAAACGCCATGTGAAATAACTTTATTCTGCAGATATACAGCGAGCACACAAAGTCGTTAATTTTACAAAAATTCAGTTTTAAAAGCAATCTAAGTTAGAAATTTTCTTTACGTCCTCCGTAAGTTATCTATTGTCTACTTACAGATTATGAAGCTGTTACACTTTTAATTAGTTTCTCGAAATTGCAGATTTGTGAATTCGTGCATGCTTGAAAGTTTTAGAAAATTGTTATAATTTACAAAATGAAAACTTTCTGTAAAGAATCTTGTGAATTATTTGTTTTTTTTTAATTTTCGTTTCAAATATAAGAGCTGAATTCAGTGACCGATATTAATTTAATGGTAAATATTATTTATTCATTATTCGAATATTTTTATTAAATTTTGACGATGTTGTTTTATATAACACGAAATAATACGTTGCATATTTATTTAAGGCACTTAACACATTGCATGTGGGACACGTACTAGTATGTTTTGTGACGATTGATACTTGAGCGCGGAACACGTACTAATACGTTTCTGTCGATTGATACTTGAGCACGGGGACTAGTACGTTCTGATGATTGATACTTGAGCATTTACGTACTAGTACGGGTTTTGTTTACCTCTTCATAGAGGAAAATACTTTACGTTACCACACTGAAAAACATTATTAGTTTTATAATTGCTCTTTTCATTTTTTTATAATGTAAAAATGTTTATATATAACATAATTCGAAAAAATTAAAATATATACTTCTATTTCTATTTGATTTTTCATATTTACGATACTATTATAAATTTTTCACTAAAAATATTTTTTGTTTTTAAAAATCTTATGATTGTTATTTATATATGTCTATTTATATATTTCAATATAAAATACGAAAAGTTGGTTAAAAAATTAAATAATTTTCGATCTAATTGAGATTTAACTGAATAGCTAAATTTACGGGCAAAACGCCAGCTCGTGGTAATTCCGATGCGAAATGTACCTGCACACGATGTGTTAAAAGTGTAAATCAGTTTCTCTTTGTAATCATTAAGCATTTTAATTCAGGGAATAAGTTTAAAGAATTATCAGCTTAAAGAAAATATCACCGTAAGATTTATGCTATTTTGATTTTGAAATGATTTTTTTTCAGAAAATTTTTAGATGTCAAATGTTTTTGATAGTGACTACCTTTTGTATAATTTTTGCTTTAAATGCCAGTTTTACGTTGAAGATGTTTTTAAGGAACTTATATGATTTCCTTATTAATGAATGTAGTTTGTAGTTTTAGTATATTAGTCGTAGTATCTGTGTAGTTGTGAATTTAATATGTTACTACATATCCACATACAGGGTATCCATAATTAAATTTCCCTTCTTTAATACTAGAACCACTCGATGTATCTAATACCACCGGCTGTGTCAAACTTAGCCTGATTAGTATAAATCCATATTGTCGCTCAAAAAGTCCCTAAATTTATGCACAGTGACATTATTCATTTTTGACATTAAATTAATGCAATATATGCTAAACGTTAGATATTAAATTATCAAAAAGTATTTATCTTCATATATAAAATTCTTCTGTCCATTTTTTTAACAGGCCGATAGTTGGCCGATTGGTTAGCGTGCTTACCATCGGTGCCTAAGATCGTGGGTTCGAATCCCACTATGGCTTGCATATTCGTAACCTTTCGGAATCGGCTTTAAGAAGTAGGTCTCGGTCTTATTATCCTTCGTGTGCAAAACAGTAGATCGTAGCACTCCAAAAAAAAAAAAAACCTTCCTAAATGGTTGGTCTGATTTTGATGAAACTTTGTCCATGTAATTAAGTTGATTCGAGAATAGTTTAGATTCACAATTTGATCCGATAGAAAATGTTTTTTTTTCATTAGAAACACAGAATTTAGCACTTATTGAGATATAATTCCGCTAAAATATTTATAATGCCACTTGTAAACCTTCACTGCCAACGTATCTGTGGCGCAGTGGGTGATGTAACCCACGAGTTAGAACTCTATTCTTAGACTAACATATAACGGGACTAACTTAGACTAACATATAACATATAACGGGTCGTATAACGGGAACGGTAAAAAACTTTACTGGCCGTATGTTAGTTATCAACTTTAATTTATCTTGTCACATTACATGACAGAATGGACAGCAAAAGTTTTAATATTCACAGTGATTATTTGGCGGTATATATCAATGATGTCCAATATTTAGCGAATCGATTGCAAACCGTGTAGGTTTGTATAAAAATCAAACACACAAACGAACAGACTTCTTAATTTTTAAAGATATATAACTTAAACTCTAGATATTTATTAGTATTTGAAAATAGACTCCTAGACTTTTATGAAAAGAATTCGTTGTTAATACAGGTGATAAAATTTTCATTGCAACAAGAAATAATCGATGATTAAATTTAAAATTATGTCATATGTACCTAAACTACTATTTAAGTAAAATATAAAAGAAATTTATTTACTTAATATCTAAGTTCGGTGATAAAACGTATGAAAATAATGCAGACGATATTTAAATAATTTAAAATAAGAAATGATTAAAAGAGATGGTTTAAGGAATGACGTCATAATGTTAGAGAAATATATTATTTTAACCTATTTATTATGTGATAAATGGATACATTTAATCACCTGCACTTAAAATGAGGTTTGATATAATGGTATTAAACGCTCGAAAAGGGGGGAAGGGCGGGATTTCGAACGTTTTAAAGACGACACTTCGAATTTTGCTAGCTCTAACTCATCAAGAATCGAATATGGATGCCACTATCCATTTCAGGTCCAAACGCTTCACAAATTCGAGGACAGACGGACAGATAGTTTAGGCTATTATTATATAGGGAATATGGAACCGGAAGGATTCCTACTAGAGAACATTCGAGAATATTCTCTAGGGTTCCCTGAAAAAAATTACCTGGAAAATAGAATCTTAAACTGAAAGTGATAAAAATTATACAAAAACACACACACACACACATATACATATATATATATATATATATATATATATATATATATATATATATATATATATATATATATATATATATATATATATATATATACTAATACTTAAGTCGATATCTTAGAATTAAAATTTTTGCAGGAAATTTTTTTTTAAATTACCCGCTCTAGATAAAAAGCATCCAGGGCAACACTGTCCAAATCTCCAATTTCGCATTCAGGTGCAAAACATGAAATGTATTTTCCTGTATCTACAAATCGTTTCTCTTTTTCTTTTAAATTTCATTTTCCGGCAGAGAATGAAAATTACAAATTAAATTATCATGTAATAGCAGAGCGGATTTGAATGAATTTAAAATTTAATCCAAACAACACCTTTTTATTTGTGTTGTATGAACAATTTGAAGGTTAAATTAAAAACATTTCATTGTCTCGGAAATGTAATTTTACGGAACGAAATAAGATGTATGTAAAAACCAATTGAAAGATATTTAATTAAAACAAAAATAAAACAGAAAATTATATAAAACATATTTATTTTCAACTATCGTAACTTTATTCTGGTTTAGTGTCTTTAAATCTATAGAGAAAGTGCATGCTTGTAAACAAATACGAGTGCTGATTTTAATTCAACTTTCTCGTTGGAGAAATATTTCTTATTTTCATTGTATCTTATGAGCTTCGATATGAATCACGTATACAACAAAACTAAATTTTATTTAAGGGAAGGTATAGGAAATATCAAAAACTGGCCAAGAAACTCAAAATATTTTTTTTTAGAATTTACAAAAGTATATATACTTTTTCTTTAAAAAAATTAAACACTTTACACAGTATTATTAACACATTGTGTGCCGGTACATTTAGCTGCGGAATTGTACCGGGGCAGTCATTTTGCGAGTAAATTTAGTTATCCGGTTAAATCTCATTAGATTTATATTTTTTTAATTTTTTAACAAATTTTTCGTATTTTATATTGCAATATATAAACAAATATATAAATAGAAACCATAAAGTTTTTTTAACAAAAAAAAATATTTTTAGTGGATAAATTTATAATAGTATCGTAAATATGAAAAATCAAATAGAAATAGTATTATATAGTTTTAATTTTTTCGAATTATGTTATATATGAATCTTTTTACATTCCAAATCTATGTAGTAGATAAGAACATTCGGCTTCGTTTTCTTGTACATACCGTTATTTTTGTACCCATAAACAAACCACATTATTACACTAACCCGTACTAGTACGTGGCCCTTTTCGGATTGTTAATGCAATTTATTTATTTTTAAAACATATATTTTTTATTTTTTCAAAATTATTAATTTTTTCCATTTTGATCATTATTATTCAATATTTTTGGCTTCTTTCGTACGGATGTCCCTGGCCACTAAAATATTTTATGTTTTTCTATCCCTAAACTCTCTTCTCTAGTTTTGTGTTATGAACTCACGAATCCACCTTTCTATCTCTTTGCTCTTTTATGTGTTTATTTTTCGCTCGTTTTCATTTTTGTGCTGACTGACAGCAGCCTCTAGATTGAAGGGCTCGGCCCATATGGTCCAGTTGCCACATCACCTTTAAAGCCTTTAAAGCCTTTACTAGTACGTGACCCGCGCTCAAGTATCAATCGTCAGAAAACGTACTAGTATGTGTCCCTCATACAATGTGTTAAGCATCATAATCAAAGTATAACTACTTTGATTATGTTAACAGCACAATAAACTATTACATACTATTATTACCATTATTATCATTCTGAAAATGTTTGTCGAAAATTCCCGAAGAACTTGGAGTCCAGTCTTGTCTTTTCAAAGCTTTAATCCAAAGCATTCGCAATATAGGATCTTTAGGAAAGCAATAAAATCCAATTTATTCGCCTTTTTTAAAACGCTTAGTACATCCATACGTACAACAGCTTGTTATCATTTTCAGATAATTGACAAAATTAAAACCCCAATATCAAGCGCAATCTGTAGTAAATTCAAATATTTTGCCAACGAGGAATATGAGCTGCAACTTTTGCTGCACCTGGCCTCATGCGCACATTTTCTATAGATTAGTAATAAGTGTTGTCAACAACAAAAAAGAAAAAAGCTTTCATAATTTACAATATTTTAAGCATTAAAATCTACAGTTATTAAAATATTTCTGAGAATTAGATTAATTGTGTTTAAGTTATTATTTAATACTTGAAATGGTTTTTTTTTATCCCTTTTGTCAGTTGATTATTTCTGTTTGGTTAGAGGAAATTAATGTTTTTTGACTTTTTCTAAATAAATAGCACATATTTATAAAAATTGTTATCATTCTATTTGTTAGTTTTTGAAATATTGGCATGTATTAGTACAACCTAATTTTGATTCTTTTAGTATAGGGTGCTTAAAAAATGACCGGTATATTTGAAAAATCAATAAAATTTAAACGACAGTGATAGAAATACACCGTTTATTGCAATATGCTTGGGACAATAGTAAATTTTTAGGCAAACAAACTTTCAAAATTAGTTATATTGTTCCATAACAGATGACGCTGCAGTCGTGAAAAATCTAAATTACGATATTTTCCAGATATCCACCATGAGCAGCACTAATATGGCGTATTCTCAGAACGAAAATATCAGAAACCGGTGTAAACGTCTCAGGCGGGATGGCTTCACATGCAGAACAGATGTACTGTTCCAGTTATTTAACTGTTTCTGGATAATGGCAGTACACCTGGTCTTTTAATAGTCTCCACAGAAAACTCCAAATCTTGTTAACCATTTGCTGTAGAAAGACAATATCCGCAGCGACGTTTTCTAGTGGAAAATCTTCCATCCAATGCCGAGATCAAGGTAAATGGGTTAGACGGAGTACCTAGCGAAGTGTAAAGTCTTCACTTAAACCTCCGAACGTAAAACAGATCAAAACATCAATTTATGCTTCAAGGCAAAAAGTATTCCAAACAAAAACTTAATACACTCGAGCTCCCAAGGAAGCGATGAGGTGAGAACGTTCTCATAAAAAATTATGAATAACCAAGGGGTTGTCTAATTAAGGGATAATTAGACTGTAACCTCGACTATGACCAGCAGTTATGGTAATCAGCAATACACAGCAATCAATGCAACATGAAGCTCAGAAAATACATAAATAAAGTAAAAAAGTCTCATGGACTATAAAAAATTGCAACTGTGTATTGATCTATGCATGTTAGACAATATATATAACCATTTGGTAGCAATGGACCATAAAGATCACAACGTACTTCTCGAAACCTTTCTGATGTTTTTTGTTATCTTCCCAATACCGATTTCGCGTGTGACATAATTTTGATTTTTGACAAGGAATACAAGCTTTCATCCAAAGCTGCATATCTTTCTTCATATTCACCCAACCAAATTTTGAATAAATTAATATTATTGTTAATTTAATTCGAGGGTGGGACAATCCATGAAATTTTTTAAATCTTTTCATACAATAAGCCTTAGGTACGGTGACGAAGCCAGGAAAAAAACTTCGTAGGGGGCTCATAATTTCAGACAAAAACATGACAGCTTGAAAAAGCTAAAGCTTGTTTACAACTGACCAAAATTGAAAAACAAATAACTATATATGCATTGCAGTCAGTTTAAAATACTTTATAGTGGTAAAAAGTATAACTTTCAGCTTTATTTTACTCGGCTGTTGTATAAGCGTCTCCATAATATCCCCTATATAATAATAGCCTCAGTTATCTGTTCGTCTGTCCTCGAATTTAAGAAGAGGTAGGACCTGTGGCTCTATTCTCCCCTCTTCGTTGGGCTAACGAAGTTCGCTGACAACCGGTTTTGGGGTAGTAGTAAAATATTTAAGATATTGAAATTTTACAGTGTAATCTAAATAAATTTCATTTAATAGTAAGTGATAACTTAATTTTTCTTATTATAAATTAGCTATGCTAGTTTTAAATAAATATTTGGAAAAGAACAATTCATATTAGTACTTGTGCTTTATGCATTGTGAAATAAATTATTTGAATTCCAGATTATTTGTGCTTTAGCATTTTATGCTACAGGCTCCTACCACAGAGCAATTGGGCAGAGCTGTGATCTGGGATTAAGTCAAACTTCATATTTCTATTGTTTATACAACATTATTAAAGCATATTGTTATGAAATTTTAAATTAGATTCCTTTTTGCATTATATATATATATATATATATATATATATATATATATATATATATATATATATATATATATATATATATATATATATATATATATAAATATATATATATATATATTTAATATACACATATGTATATATATTAAATATATATATAACTGATTAACAGATGTACTAAATGCAGATTCCAATGTAATTATAAAATAATGAAACTTTTGATGTAAAATGTAAAATGTAAATGTAATAAAGCTTCTTTTGATAATGATTAAGTGTAATTTTTCTGTCCATAAAAAGTACCACAAAATACTATACAATCAGTGTGGGACACATTACACAGCATTGCATTTAGAAACTGAAACTATAAAGATTAAACTATTTATATTTATTATTTTAATGTTATATATATTACAACATTTGTAAAAACTTTTAAATTAGATAAAATGAGAATAAGTAGTTCTTTACGTTTGCAATTCTGTATTTTGATAAATATTTGAATGATGATATAAAATCTAACAATTGTAAATGTATTTTGCTCTTTCAACGAAATTAAGACAATGCTTCTAACAAGCAATAAATCAGGTGTGTTTCTGATATGAAATTTTATGTGGGTTTGTACTGAAAATTGTAATAAACAAGTTTTTTTTCTGAAAACTAAAAAAAGGCCATCTTTTACCTCAAATAATATTTATATATGATTTTGAAGATAATCAAACTTTTCTGTCTTTCTTTTCTTATCATTTTTTTCTTTATTGCCTTGTCACATTTTTTTTCTGCCATAAATCAAGTAAAAACATTTCTTGTGTCATTTGATTAACTTTTTTAATTTTGGGAAACTTTTGAATAATATGCATGCTAGATCAGATATACAAGAGATAGATTTGCATTTTTTAAAACAATATATAAATATATAAATTCATGTATAATAAGTTAAATTAAGAAATTGAATGTTTTCTTCCTGGATAATAAACACACATTTATATATGCTTGTGATTGAATTTTATACAGAACATATATTTACGACTCCATAAGGAAGTAATATACGAATTATTACATATTAATATATCGAAGTATCTATATTTAAGGAATGTTATATCAGAATATTAAAACTCAGATATAGCCCAGCTCTAATACCGACATCTGAAAATTCCCTTTATTAATATCTTTTATTTTAAATTAGCATGGTTTTTTTTTTTAAATTTTTTTTAGAGAAATTTGTGTAAAGTTCCGAAAATTTTGTCTAAATAGCAGAATTTTTTTTTCAAATTGGAATCACTCATGCAACAAACTTTAGTTTGACTATTTTAGGATTTAATAAATTAATATTGTCAAAATATAGTATGTAGAAATATACTTTTTTCCATTTTTTTGATATCGATTTGATAGGTTCCAATCCATCGGCATTTAGTAGATTTGTTAATGCATTCTACAATTCTTCTTTATCTATTGCATTAAAATCCAGAGTTAATTTAGCGTTACACATTTTTTCATTATTTCCAATAATTTTTTTTAACACAAACTAGCTAGAGAGCTTATTGCTCTATACACATGAGCGCTTGCTTACAAATAATTCTCTCAAACTTTCTGGGAAATGGGACTGGGAATGAACTGGGAATATGATTGGTTGAAAAACGAAGCCTCGAACCCAAACTCGTTTTAGCGAACAAGCGTGAACGAAGATTTGCAACGAAACGGGGGGGATCGCTTTCGGTCGAATGTTCGTTGAAATGAGGAATTTTCACGTTTTCTAATTTTGATTTTAAACGATAGAAGACAAAAAAGTAAGCAGGACAGTAGCTATTTTTCTTTCAATTGGGGGCCTAATGAGTGATTTCTGATGGGTTTTATAGTGGACTCTTTAACGTCTCTCAAAAACGATACTTTTTCTCCGCCGAGTTTGTGACGTCATCGTTCATGTCGACACCGACCGCCTATACTGTTTACATGTTAAAAGGCGACTTTTAAATTTGTTTCTGTGTAAAGTATCGCATATAATAGAAATTTTTTTATTATGTCTGGCATTAAAAAATCATAGTATAAATATTGTATTGTCCCACTCTGTCAAAATACAGCAACTAATTGCAATGAGAAAATATTTTTCAGCGTTTCCAAAGATCCACATGTACCTAAAATCTGGACAACTGCGATGAAAAGGGATGAGAAATTAAATCCCAAATTATCATATAAATCATCTCTATAGGTTTGGGAAGACTATTTTTAGGTAAATAAATGCTTGCTTTTGTTTAAATATTACTAGTTTAGAAAAAGTAAAGAATATAAAAATACATATATACCTTTAAAAGAACTTTTGATTAACCAGTGCTTATTAACTTTTAAAACTGCTCATTTTCAAGTATTATCAAAGAGTTCAACTACAATAAATGTTTGATAAAGCATATAAATATCGTAAAACATATAAATATCTAAAGCATATAATTGTCTAATAAATAACTCGGGGGAGGGGAAGGTTATGTATTTTTAAGGTATTATAAATATTTTCTTCAATGATGCATACTTTCTTAATTGAATCAATTCACAGTGATATTTTTCGATTGAATTGGTGACTAATTTGAAAAAAGTATATAATATTTTTAAAATACTTATAATGATATACTTTAAAAATTAAATTTAATTTCAGAAACTTTATACGTTTTTTACTTTAACATTAACATTAAAGACAATAAAATTGTATTTCTATTTAAAAAGCATAAATAATTAAGTAAAGCCTTTTAAAGATTTTAAATTTTTCATCAAATTTAAAATTCTTAAGAATTAATTTGGTTTTGGAGAGCTACGATCTACTTTTTGAAACAAGAGGTTAAAGGCTTTCAATCCAGAGGCTTCTGTCACTAAGCACAAAAATGACAACCAGTGAAAAATAAACACATAAAAGAGCAAAGAAATAGAAGGGTGGATTCGTGAGTTCATAGTACAATAACTCGAGAGTAGAAAGTTTAGGAATAGAAAAACATAAAATATTTTTGCGGCTATGACATCCGTACAAAACAAACAAAAAATAATGAATTAAAATGTCAAAATCGAAAAAATTGAAAAAGAAAAATAAATGTTTTAAAAATAATTAAATTGCATTAAAAATCCGAAAAAGGAATAAAGAATAATAAATAAACATGTAAACAATTTTAATTAAGTTCTTGAATTTTTGTATCGTCACGAATAGAACCGAGCACCCGAGGAGTACGATGATACTATGCAGCAGGCGTACTTAACCACCATGCAACACGCCCACATTGGTGAAAGGCAAAATAAAGTATTTGTTGGAGTAAGAAAACGATGCGTAGATTTAGATATTAGGCTCCACCCTCAACAGGAGAACAGAAAACAAAACAGTACGGAGGATGTGAGAGCAATACATATGGAATAATAAAAATAATTTAACGTACGAAAAGTGATGTATGGCCAATTTTAAACATTTTAAAACTTTTTTCTTACATTTTTATATAATTTTAATAATTTTTTTTTAGTAGATTTATTTCGTTTTTTATTTTAACAGTAAACATTATTAAGGAACTTTGGCACGAAGGCTAAAGGTCCCGGTGTCACAATAAATACCTTCTCTAATTTTTATTTTAATATATTACATCTATCTCTATTCATAAAAAACGATGCTACTACAAATATGTGTATATGATATATGTATATTTATTTGACTTGTCTATATCTACAAATAGAAGAGTTGTGATTAGCATGAATAAAATATTAATACATGTTAAGTAAAATTGGATAAATATATAACTGATTTTACGTACCGTTGGGTTTTAATTCCCCGTATTTCTGCTCCCATAAAATCCGTTTTTTTCTTTTTTTTTTTTTTTTTTTTTTTCTCCCAAGAACGAAAACATTAACATGCTGTTAATTTTCTGGAGGTTGTCTGACTGTCCTTTGGTAAATCCAGGTAGAAGAGACATTTATGACCAATTGAGATAACTAAGCTATCTAGATCGATAAAATAAACCTTCAGGTTTAAATAAAAATAAATTTTGATAGCTAGAAAGTTTCAGGATCTTGCAAAAACAAAATCGGAAAATAGTGCTCGCTTAAAAGCAATAAGAAAATATTGGTCGACATGAACGATGACATCACAATCAATCACGGAGCTTTTTGATGTCACCTGATTTTCGCTGAATTTTAAAATTAATTTTTTAAACGATGGACCCAGTTTTTTTACATTTTTGAGAACATTTTTGGAATCTACGAGTCTGGAATTATCAGAAAAATACTAAGTTGTTCGAATCCCCCACATGTGTAAATTCATCATTGTCGGTAAAATTGTTCGTTGAGTAAACGATTTCGGTACGTAACGAAAAGGGGAGAATTGAGCCAAAGGTCTTAAATTATTTCTTTTAAACTTTATGATAGAGTATATCTAATATTATTTCCTAATTAATGGGATCTTAGTTAATGATGTGAAGCACAGTGGCGTTGGGGTAGCGCTTCGCGTTCCCACGCCGCAGGTTAGAGATTCGATCCCCGTGCTGGTCAAAGTTAACTAAGCTTTTCATCCCTTCAGTGGGCAGAGAAATGGAGGACCATGCATGCTTGGGAACTAAACACAGGGGGTTCCGCCTAAGGCTGGCGATCTAACCGGACCATATTCTTCGCACCCCAGGGCCCTTGGTCTAAGAATCGGAGATTGGCACCTTAGGCCCTGGCCCCCTACGGGCTGCTGCTCCGAGTAGGAGAGAGAGTTAATGATGTACGCCTTCATTGAATCTCAAAAATTCAAGACTGGGGATTCGACCTTGGGCCCAGATGCCCCGATGAAAAACTGCTACTGTTCTCGAGGAACAGAACCGTCTGGTAAAAACGTATTCACATGGATTGACCGCAGTGCCACATCCTAGGCAACTGTTGTCAAAAAGCCATACCATAAAAACCACAGAGCAACCATAAGCGCTATGATTCATGAATTTCAACTAACGAGTAATAGAATAGATTCATTATGATAAACTCGTCTAAAATTTAATCTCTCAGGCGCTTCTTACGCCTCTATTCAAAAGATACAACTGAAAACATTCCTAAAACGAAATTAGTGATTCACTTAACTTGTTAATTTTTTCTTTCTTTAAATAGTGGTATTGAGTATCTATTTATAAAACTGCATTGCTTTAAACACCATCCTACTAAGGCCTATACTTTTCACATTACTTCATTTTCTCTCGAATTTCAAATATGAACTTGCATATTGCAACTCAGCACGAACCGTAACAACCAATCGTCGACAAATGTCTTCTCACCTAATTGCTGATCACTTGACCAGAGTAACGTTACAGGCATTAAAGCATGTCATACAGAAAAAAAAAATTAAGATAGAATGTTCCCATAGGCCAGTCGTCTGCAAAGTGCGGCTCCAGAGCCGCATTAGGTCCTTTGGCTCCTTAAGTGCGGCTCTGGCACAAATATCCACAGAAGGCACAATAATATTTTCATTTTTAAAAAATTGCTAAAAAAATTACATCCTTTTTTGATATATTAAAATTTTTCTATAAATTGAGAACATATATAATTTTCTTTTTAATTTAAAAGATAGATAAGTAATTAACATTTTATATTATTATAAAAATACATAAGGAACATCGAGTTTAATTTTATAGTTTTCGTAAACGTTAACACAAACCGTGTACAAGCTACCGACTGAAATTGTTCGTATGTTTTCGGCGTACTCTGGTATGATACAATGGTACCACAAGCATGAACGCGCTTTTTTTTTCTAAAGTAAGTATGTAGTGGTTAAGTAAGTGGGGGGTACAAATTGACATCACAGACCAGCAGTTTCAGTGTAAACAGGTGTGTCTTATCTATCGTGTCTTCCATTGTCTAGTCTTATTAAAAAGTTGTATTTTTCAATCTAGCTGCCCATCATACAGGTATTTTATATGATTTTATTACACCTGCTGCACATGTTTGTGGTTCCGGTACAAAATTTGTAATTGATTTTTCAATAGCTTCTATTTGTCAAAATGTTGGAAGTTTTCTTTCATTTTTAATCACATTAAAAGTTTTGTTATTCTGATGATAAAAAAAGAATTTTTTTTTAGTGCAATTACATATATTGTTGGAACAAAACTCTTTCACAATAAAAGTCTCTAATGGAAAAACAAAGTTCCATTATTAAGGAAATAAAGTATGTCTACAAGCATTACATGCAGATTCATCTCTACAAAAATCTACAATAACACAAAACATCTCATATTATATAAGCTTCTCATTTCGCTAATATCAAACCGATGAGTACCAAAAAAATGAACAATAATGTAGGCATGCTTACCTGGGTAGTAATCCTGGATTAGGAGATCCACTAAAAAATGACAGTCATGGGACCTATAAACTACACCTATAAACCTATAAATATAACTCAAACTAGGTCTTTTTATATTTTATTCCACACACAGCACGACATATTTACAGGGTCTTAGAACTTTTCCCCGTTAGACAGAAGCTCTCACATATACAACACAAAAAGAAAAACAGAATTCGCAACAACTTAAGTATCTAACAACTAACCAAAATATAAAAACAACATAATCTAGAACATTATCTGTTCCTCTTATTTTTCGAACACCTGGCGCCATCTCTTGGTACTAGTGACAACTAGCGTCAATTTCCAAACATATATTAATAAAATTGTATTTTATAAAGAGATTTTTTAAAATTTTTATTTTCATCAATTTCATTATGATAATAAATTTGTACTGGTGGCTTTAGAAAAAAATATGTTTCGAATATTTTTATAGGCACTCCCAAATAACATGGATAAAAAAAAAACCGGAAGATGAAAACCGCGAATTTAAAGTTAAGTTTACAGAGAATTTTGATTTTATTCAAAACTTGCATGGACTACCGACATATCTAATTCTTAAGGAGAAATTCGCTCATAACCCGAAGTAAAATTTAGAGAGACCCTTTACAAGAAAGCACTCGTCATTTAGCACTAAATATCTTACCGAAGTCGTTGAGGAACTTCAGAAGAGTCAAGAGTCGTCAACGTCTGTGTTTAATACCTGGATGTAATCATCCAGCAATATTAATATGGCAAGTTTTGTTTTAAGCCAAGAGATTGCTAAGAGAGGGAAACCGTAAGCCAACTGCGAATACATAAAAAACTGTTTTATAAATGCATCCGAAGAGCTATTTCGGGATTATAAGAACAAAGCAGATATTCTAAAAAGAATTGAAGAGTTACCATTATCTGCTAAAGCCATTAAAGATAGAATAATCGAAATGTGTCCGAATATACCCACCTAGCATATCGAAGATCTGAAATTGGTTTCGGCTTTATCAATAGTGGATGACGAGTCTTGTGACATAAATGATACAGCTCAAGTTTCACTTATTGTAAGATTTATGTCTTATTCAGGCCCTAAAGAAGAACTTTTAGGATTCTTACCACTCAAAGGTCAGACGCGTGGAGAAGATATCGCAAATACTATAATTGAGTGTATGGATAAACATCATATTCCCTTACATAAAATTGTGACGATTTCAACAGATGGGGCCAAAATTATGACCAGCGTAAAAAAGGGGTTTGTTGCTATTTTGAAAGAAAAAATAAATCATGAAATACTGGTTTACCATTGTATCATTCACCAAGAAGCGCTTTGTGCACAAACATTTCCGGATGAAATTTGTAAAGATATGGAATTAGTGATTATCATTATCAACTCCATTTTAGCTAAATCACTTAATCATCGACAATTCAAAGAATTTTTATTTAAATTGGAGAGTGAGTACGCTGATTTCCTTCTAAGTAAAGTTCATAACAAGGTACGTTGGTTATCAAGAGGGAACGTTTTAGAACGTTCCTCATCCTTTTTCCCGGAAATTTGAAGTATTTCTCCTTGATAAGGGCGTTCACTATCCAGAACTAACAGACGATCAGTGTATCCAAAACTTTTATTTCAAAGTAGACGTTACGTCTCATCTAAATCAACTTCATCGTAAACTACAAGGGAAAGGAAACTCAATATTTTCGATTTTTAGAAGAAGTAATAACATTCGAAAACAAATTATCCATTTTTGCTCAGAATCTTGAAAGGGAAACATTGTTTCACTTTCCAAGCCGGCTGATGCATTGCCAAGAAAATAATTCCTCTCTTGATAAACACCATTTTAAAACAATAATTTTAAATACGAGGGAAGCATTTCTCAGTAGGTTTCAGGAATTTAAAAATAGCAGAGCAACTTTAGCATTTCTCAAAAATCCTCTTAATGCTACGATAACCGAGTTGAAATTTCTCCTTTTGAAATTGACATTAATAACTTTGAAATACAATTGCTGGATTTAAAAAACAAGGATATATGTTACGTCTTTGTGATGAATTGGAAATATTGGAGAAGAAAAAAATGTGATCTTAGTTCACAACACAAGTGGTCTGCTTTGAATGACCTGTAGAAGGAAGACATGATCATTTTTAACGCTTCGAATAGTATTTCTGACTCTTACAGCTTGCGTTTGCTGTTCTTTACCTTTTCGATTCTACATATATATGCGAACAATCTTTTTCAAGCATGAACATTATCACGAGTAAACTGAGAAGTCGTCTTATTGTTGAGAACTTGGAATCAAGCCTAAAATTATTAACAAAATAACAACATACAAACCTGACTTCCTCAAACTTTCCAAGGAGATGCAAGCACATTGTTTGTACTAATAAATATTTATTAAGTATGAAATTTAGTTTTATTTAGTGTACTACTTATTTAGTGTAATAAAAGTTTACTAAACAAGCAGATTCGGCTCCCAATTTTTTAAAAATTGTTGTAATGTTCATGTTTGGCTCTTTGGCTAATAAGTTTGCCGATCACTGCTCTAGTTCATGGATGTGTCTTAGACTTTTAAACTAATTAGCATTTAAAGTTCCTTTTACTGTCTATGATTTAATAGAAGCAATGAGGATTAATGATTCATTTATCAAGGAATAATTAATCCTCTTGTGTCTATTGAAAAAGATAGCAATTATACTTATGCATGTAATAAAAACTCTGTTAGCAATACTTCATCTGTAAAAAAAATTATTAAACTTGAATTTATATGCATAGAAAGGGGGTAAATAATAAAGCGTAAAGTTTTTGTGCAATTTATCTAATCAAGAATTAGAGATGAAATAATTTTAATGAAACTTTTGAGTTAATACTGCAATTTTATATTGATTAAAATTTATATCTGTATTTTCTTTGTTTTAGATTCAATGGTAGGAATGAAGAGAACTTATGAAATTTTGTGGACATAATAATCAATTTTGTACTTTTTTAGATATTCTTGTTGCAATAAAAAATATAATCAATTTTTGTTTGCTTAGTAAAAAAAGAACACATCATCTTTTTATTTGAATTTTTATATTATCTGATAGCAAATAAAAATAGCAAAATAATACTATATATTCATTTTGATGTAAAAGCAGAACACTTTATATAATGTACACAGAATATTCTCAGAAATATTTCAATTTATAGAAAAGTACAATATTTAAAGATCAATTAAAAGGGTAAATTTCATAATTTAAATTCAATTTCTGCACAAATAGTGTCAATATTAGATAATCATAATTAATCAAAGATATTAGAATACACATTTGTGAATTAATTATAAACTGATAAATTTGTATTAAATATATTCTATATAACTACATAGAATATATTAGAGATTTAAGAGCTACATAACAGCATTCTAAAAAAGCAATTTTGAATGGTTTTGTTTTTAATAGCTTAATCTATAAATTAAAAAAAGTCAATAAAAACATAAAAGCACGCCTAAGCCAATTTTTTATTAAATAAATAAGAAAAAGTCACCAAAAGAGCGATGAACATAACTATTTAGTAACCATGTTTTAGTTCCGATGCGAGTTCCAAGTTACAGAAATGTATCGCTATAGCATATATGTGTGAGCTATGGAATGTATCTTGTCTGGGTCTAACATTAGCATCTCTCTAGCGCATTAAGCGCTTTTATTTAGAGTTCTACGAAGAATGTGCTGTGTAGTTATTAAAACTGATTTTGTTGTAATTTTTTTCTCTCTTTAAATAGTGGTATAAGTATATCTGTTTATAAAACTTCATTACTTTAAATACCATTCCACTAATTCCTATATATTTCACATTACCACTTTGCTCTCGAATTTCAAATATGAACATGCAAATTGCAATCCAGGACTAACTTTAACGGTCAATTGTCGACAAGCGTTTTCTCACTTTACCGCTGACCAGTGTACAGTTATAAGCATAAGGCGTATCATACATAAAAGAAACTTTAAAAGAGAGTATTCCCATAGGCAATAACGTGACACTTCTTTAAGACAGGATTCGCTTAGAATGTAACGCTGCCAGTGTCAGACCATGTAAACTAAAGTATGGTTACATATGGTAATTTCTCGCTAATTTCAAGATGCTTTTGTATAATGTAAAAATAAAAAATTAGCCTAGGAAATGCTTTCGCAGTTTTTTATTCATAATTTTTATTAAGCCGTTAATTATGAAAGCGTCCGCCAATATAAACGGATATTTATAGGGTTCCTTAGACTGACGGTCTTATCCCGATCCTAAAGATAAAGAGTAAAGCAAGGTAAAATCTTCAGGTACAATTAAGTTGAATTTAGAGTAGGAATAATTTAGAGATGCCGGTTATTAGAAGGTAGGTAAGGGGGGAAATGTGAGAGCTGGTGTAGTTTGTGTCCTGTGCCTGTAACAATACTAGAAGAAAATTAGTACCCTGAAAAGGAAAGTGATAATTAGTAGACACGGTGCGAAACACTAGATGGAGTCTTACGAGATAAAAACATCAATACATGATGAGAAACACTTTCTGCTCCATAATAATAAAAATAGACATAATAATTTTTTAATAGCACAATACATCACTGTATCGATATAATTTCCCACGAGTGTCAGCACGTGCATACACAACTGTGGACTAAATTTCCAAGGAGAATTATTTAGGTGCAGCTGTTGACTTCGAGATCTATTGGGGATCAGTGCGGAGGGATTATAGCTCACGGAGTGGCACAAGTGTAACGGTCAAGCCCAGGCAGAGATGTAGCTGTGAGATATAGGGAAGGGGGTTAAGCAATAATATCAACTTTCACCAAAGGGACCATTTTAATGAGCCCACCTGCACTACCGAAGGGGGTGCGGATGTTGGAAAATTGCACCAACAAGTGAATGTAAAGTAATTTAAGAAAAGTGGGAAAAAGAAATTGATGACGGGTTCATACAATATTAACAGGATCCCCAGTGATGGTGTTTTTTCAGTAGGTTTACTTCGGGAGAGAAATAAAAAACCTAGGAGTTTACCTTGAACGCAAATTAAGCTGCTATAAAAACACGAATTATACTGCCTAATATACTTCTAAAACTACTTTTTAATAAATAAAATTGTACTGATATATTTTCCCACGATGGTGAGCACGTGCATACAAGCTGTGGACAATATTTCCAAGACGAATTTAGGTCCAATTGTTGACTTCGAGTTTTAGTGGGAAAGAGTTATAGCTCACGTTTTGGCTCAGGTGTAACGGGCAAGTCCAGGAAGGGATGTAGCTGTGAAATATGGGGGCGGGGACTAAGGAATAATGTCAACTTTCACCAAAGGGGCCATTTTAATGAGCTCGCCTGCACACCCAAAGGGGATGCAAATGTGAGAAAATTTTACCAAGTGGTTGGGAAACAACAACAAAAAAAAGGTGTTGGACCGAGATGTAAAGTTGTGGAAAGAAAATGGGAAAGGACTCGATTTCGGGTTTCAAGAGTTGCTGGACGTCGAGATCCTGTGAGAAAGCCAGAGAGCCCGGGCCAGCAATCTATTCCAAACCTGCATGTGTATTATCGGCAAGCCAGCATAGACGCCCAGCAAAATAACGGCCAAACACCCGCACCGACATTCAGCCTGTTGACAGCCAGAGCCTACTCCCCTGTAATTACTGGAAGTAAACTCAACCCTTTGACAGTTTCATTTTTTTTTTTTTTTTTCAGAATTCGGCCAAAGAAATGTCACATTTTTAATTGCATTTTTTGTTTATTTTACTTTTTTAAGTAAAGATATGCTATTAAAATTAACATTTCTAATATTTTTAAGCATTTATTACAATTTTTTTTCTTTCTATGAAAGCATCACAGAACTGAAGTTTACCTTTAGTCTCATCGATATCCAAGTTAATTTTTTGAATTCTAGTGAAAGCAAATCTAGGAGGTGGATCCGAAGGATTGTCACAATTAATTTAAAAAAAATTGTCTTGCTTGACTGATTCTATCTCTACTACTATCAGAGTCACTACTATCCAGGTCATCTAGTAAACTTTCGCTCTATCATTTACAGATTATTCAGTTTCTGATTCCGAGTCACAGTTGGAATCACAAGAAATTAGCTCCATACATTCTGAATTATCCATTATTTAAAAGTCAAAATATATTATTCAACTCTTACATCAATAAAATTATCAGACAGTTAGTAAAATATAACCAGAAAGCTATACACTGACAGATAACAATTCGTCATCTGATACAAAACAAGCGAAAAAACCCGCGCTTTTGAACCAGAGTAGAAAATACAATAAACTGAAAACTATCACTCACTGAACGCCATCTATACGAATAATTTGTTACTAAAATTGGAAAAAATACGGCCGGAACAGTGCAACCGAAATAGAATCAGACTGCCCGTATGCCGTACAGGCAAATCAGTAAAGGCCCGAAAGCTGTGTCCGTATGACGTACGGACAAAAGAGGAAAGGGGTTAATAATATTCATAATTATTACCTGGGTCTCATAATGTTTTGTTAAGGAATACTCTTATGCGAAATGCTTTGCACCAAGCGTTTTCCTTGGCGAGTTTCTTTCGAAGAGTGTGTGTTCGACTCCAAAGTTTGTGAGTACTGCAAAAGATTTGGATCTATGTAGTCGCCGTGCGCAAAGCGGGTGTTCAGCCCCAGTAATAAAGGAGGAAAGATTGTTAAGTGTTAAGAAGTTTTATTAGTTTTCTTTTGAAGTTGTCTAACAAGTAAAAATTACAATCCATTTCATAGTTATCATACTGTCACGAACTCCTATAACGTCACCTTTACATCAACGCTTCGATGACAGCGCCACCATGAATGTCAGTAGACACCGAGACCTCGAGTTGTAGAGAATGGAAAATGATTGCTTCGAAGGTCTTCGGCTTTTTTGTTATATATGCTTGTTAATTTGTGTGTAATGTTTGTAATCGTTAATACATATTAAATGTGTCTTGTTTTTAAAACGTTGCAAGTGAATCATTATTGTCTTTTAATGGATACTTTTACCTACATGGATTCGAACGTGGCACCCCTAAGAGAAGAATAAGGTAAGTGATACCTTATTTTAAAGTTAGCATTTTATCATCATTTTGTTGATAAAAATGATACATACAAATACTATTTCAGTAGTATTGAGGAATAGCAAAACCAAACAATTGCAAATCATGTTAAATCCTAATCAAGTGATATGGAACAGAAGGTGTTTCTCACCATGTATTGATGTTTTAAACTCATAAGAGATACGATACGTAAGATAAGATCGTACTATGTACGTACGTACGTAGATACGTAAGATACAATATGTAAGATATAGAATACTAGATCTCGTAACTATCTAGTGTTTCGAACCGTGTCCACTAATTATAACTTTCCTTTTCAGTGTACTAATTTTCTTCTAGTATCTTTAAAGTACAGGACTCAAACTGCACCAGCTCTCACGTTTTCCCCTTAACTAACTTCTAATGATCGGAATTTCTAAATTCAACTTAGTTGTACTTACAGATTTTACCTTACTCTTTACCTTTAGGAACGGAGATAAGGCTGTCTGGCTACGAAGCTCCATAAATGTACATTTATATCGGAGGAGGCTTTCATAATTAAGGCTTAATAAAAAAAAGTATGAATAAAAAAGGGTGAATGCACTTCCTACACTAATTATTTATTTTTACATTATACAAAAGCATCTTGAAATTAGCGAGAAACTACCATATGTTAACCATACTTATCAGCTTACATGGTCTGACAACGAAAGGGCTACTTTCTAAGCGAGTCCCGTCTTAAGTAAGTGTAACGTTATTGCCTATGAGGATACTCTTAGTTTTTACTGTATGACGCTCTTTATGCTAGTAACGTTACACTGGTCGCGTGATCAGCGGTTAAGTGAGAAGACGTTGTCGAAGACTGAGCGTTAAGGTTAGTCCTGAGTTTTAATTTGCATGTTCCTATCTGAAATTCGAGTGAAAAATATAGGTCTTAATGGAATGATGTTTAAAGCAATGCAGATTTTTTTAAACAGAAACACATATACCACTATTAAAAGAGAGTAAACAATTACAAGTAAAGTGAATCAATATTACAAACAACCCTTTATAATGTCTAAATTTTATATGAGTAAAAGCGCATAAAGCGCTTAGGAAGTTTAATGATAGACTAATTTTAGCATTATTTATTCGTTCCAGAACTCGTTATTTTAACGACAAACATAAGTACTGCTCAACTTTGTAAATATTAGGTAATTCGTTTGCAGAAGTTCATGAATCTTATGTTTATGATTTAGCTGTGAATTATTTTAATCCTTTGACATACAATGACGTCTGGGAGACGTCAGTCATATAATGGGCCAAAGCAGACTTTAGCGTCTCCGAGACATCAATAACTGTCTCCGGAAGACATCGTGCATCCTAATATTAAATCATTTAATTATTTAACTCGTGCTTTTATTAGGTTTTGATTAAACTGGTCAGGATTCATGCATCCTTAATGTAAGAAGCGGATGAAGTTAGAAATGTAAAAAATGTCAGCTCTTCTGCCTATTCGAAGATGATTTGAAATGTTTTACACTTTACAAAAATACTAATTTTATACTATTACTTGTCGATTAACATCATATATAAGCCTCATTAAATTTTAAATAGCAAAGCAAATTTCAAAATAAATAGTTCTGTTTCTCATTTTCCACTAAAGAGAAGTAAATATTATCAATGAACTAAATAGTATCTTTCGGGCACTTCAAACTTCTTTTTATTTGTATATCAAGAGGTTAAGGTATGGCTTTTGACAGCAGTTGCCTAGAATGGGGTGCTGCGGTCGAACCATGTGAATTAATACTTTTTACCAGACGGTTCTTTTCCTCGCGAACAGTAGTAGTCTTTCATCGGGGTACTTGCACTCAAGGTCGAATCCCCAGTCTTGAATGTTTGAGATTCAATGAAAGCGTACATCATTAACTAAGATCCCGTTAATTGGGAAATAATATTGAATATACTGTTACATAAAGGTTAAAAGAAGTAATTTAAACCCTTGATAACAATTAAATCATAAAATAGAGAAGAAAGTTTAATAATAATAAAGATAAAAGGTGTAGAAAGGGTAGAGAAATATTTTTGCGGAAAATGACATCCATTTTTAAAATTTTAATAATTTTTTGGGGGGTTTGTTTTTTATATTTTTATCACAAACGTATACGTATCGTGTGGAAGTTCTGCAGGCATAGTGTATATGAAGAACAACAAATGGATCTGGGGTAGCTGATAGTATCACAACAAGGGCTGTGGAATCAGTCAGTTTGAGTGTCGTGTGAGATTGAAATAAACCGTGTTGAGCAGAGCGGTTACATCAAAATAGCCGTTCTCCTTGCTGAAACTTTCCTACCCACCGTGCGGTATGGTAGGGCATTATTTCAAAGGTCTTCCACTAACTCACTGTGATATTCCATCGCATTTCTCCCTCGGAGAACGGCTATTTTGATGTAAGCACGATGCTCAACACGGGCTACTTCCATCTCACACGACACTCACCAACTGACTGATTTCACAGCCCTCGCTACGCTACTACCAGCTATCACAGAGCCATCTGTTTTTCAGCATACACACTATGCCTGTAGAACTTAAACACGGCAAACATACGTTTTTGATATGTTCACATATCTACAAGAAAGATAAGTGTTGCCATGATTTATGCCCCAACCCTCGTATATTTTTAAACCTTGCAAGCACGTATTATTTTTAATTTATATTTTTTATTTTTTTTTTAAATTTTATTAAATTAATTAAAGAGAAATGATGGTTAGAAGCCGTTTACGATTGTGAACGTCTGCAGGATCATAGTCGAAAAATGATCGTTATTTGATTAAAACGATGAAATATAAAGATGAAGTATGAAGATGTAAGTGACTTATGTGTGTGCTTTCCGAAAGCTAATAAAAATGATTTACAGTTCAAAATACTTTTAAAAATTAATATTTCAAATAATCCTAAATATATTTTAAACTTTTAATAAAGCATTTTTGATAATACAAATTTTCTATTGATCATCAAAAGCAATTTTGTTGGTATTTGGCTAAGAAACATTGCACCGGGTCTCCGAGGCCCAGCGCGCGATGTCGTGTAACTGCAGGTAGCGCCCGTCCTCGCAGGTTAAAACAGATTCATCATAGGTACTCTGCAGTTTTCTATAAAATCATTTATGATTTCTTTCATTGCTTTGCTGACAATACTTTTCTCCCCTTAATTATCTCAATAGATCTTATTACTTTATCCCTTGTCCTCATTGTTATGTGTTTTGCTGTAATGTGATGTGATGTAATGTGATTGTTCAAATGTGCTTACAAACAAACACCAGTGTTCGTTCTGAAATGAGCAACACAGTAAAATATACGCTATGGAATTAAAGAAAAATACCTAATATTGTGGCTTAGCTATATTTGTGAGGGTGGGGTTGAATAAAAACATCTTTTCAATGCAAAAATATAGTTTAATTACATAAAATCTTAGCTTGAACACAAAACAATTAAAGGAAAAAAAATAAAAGTTAAACAGACAAAATATACATAATTAAAATAGTTAACACAATTAGAACCAGGGGAGTTCAAAGTGTTGCAGCGCCTCTGAAGTCCGTAAGGCCAACTGACTTTATTTTGGGGAAGTCTTCTCTTACGTGTGTGTTTGTTTTTGTACAGGTGGCAGCACGGTGCTGTGGCGAAGTACATTTGTTACAATATTTAAATTAAAACATTTGTTATGTACAATATTTACAAATTAATACAACCCTTGATTAGTTTTTAACATGACCTGCAATTATTTGGCTTTGCTATTCATCAATACTCTTGAAAGAGAATTCCTTATCGAAAGATTATGACACCCAGGCAATAATTATGAATATTATTAAGTTTACCTCCAGTAATTACAGGTCAGAAGGCTGGGACTGTCAACAGGCTAGACGTCGGAGAGCTTTAAATTTTTTTAAAACAAATTATAAATTGGACCGTTCTGATGGAAAAGTAAGGCAAAAAATTATTTAAAAAATACTTGACGTACCACGCGTACAGTCACCACAAACGTAATTAGATTAAATTAAAATTTACACGACGCCTGTTGATCGACTCGAACCTGAGACATCCCGTACTTAAGCCCGTTGAGTTGACCTCTGATACGTTGACAGTGAAGGGTTCCAAGCGGTATTATAATAATCTCAATACGCGCGCAATTCTGGATTTTTAAGGTCAAAAAAGCATTTTCTATCGGATTAAATTGTGAATCTAAACCATTCTCGAATCAACTTAATCCCTTGTTCATTTTATTTCGGGATTATGGGTCAAAAAGTGTCAATTTTTTTATACTTATTTTTATACATACATAGCTTTTTAAACATAATAGCATCATTCGCATACAAAATTTCCTAAAAATTAATGTAAAAAAATCAATCTAAATAAATGAATAATTTACATGTATAGTTGATTTCCTGTACGGCAGCAATCATTGGAGTCAATTCACACTAACTATAAATATAAAGCTTAGAATACCTAGCTTTTATCTCGAATTAAATTTTATTTATATCCTATGCATTTACATAAATGATTATGAAATTATTAATCAAAATTTGGTCGTGTATGATACAATAGAAAACACGGTACTGCACAGAGTCCAACATCGCAATCTGGACAGTAGAACCTTGTTTCTCTCCTTACCTTCTTCCTCTACTGTCTCTCTTTGAGCAGTAAATAATCTAGTAGCCAGAAAAGTAAACAAAAGCATTCGAAACCATAAAAAGCACATGTGAAATAATTCGGGAAAGACTGATTGCACAGTGCCCGAGCTACACTCGTAAGGAGCCTGGATGGTATATTTCGCCTGCCCGAGTTCAGCTCGGGAAAAACCGGGAAGGGGTTAATTACATACACAAAATTTCATCAAAATCACTCCACCCGTTTAGGAGGAGTTTTATTACAAACACATGGACAGAAGAATTTTATGTATAAAGATAGGGAAATAAAAATATATTGAGAAAGGAATTATAACCTACAGTACGAAATTAATTGTTCTATCTTTTAAGGGTAGCCTTGTTCAAACTTTCATAAACATTAATAGTCATACTTATATACAAAAAAATTAATGGGAAATTAGTCAATTTCTAATGACTGTTTCTTTATATAAAGAAATCTTTGATGAAAACTACTTTCAGCATTAGAAACTATTCACCTGTTTTGCTTCTAGGTCCTGTTTTGAATGCATATAAAATACAAAATTAACCACCATCAGCTTCCATTTGATGGTATTTAATGGAGCACCTGACCCGTAGGGTATATCTCCAGTTAGTATGATAGCTAATTTAACATGGAAGCAGTTCAGAATGATATTATAAGGGTAAATTCCCAGTTCCTCGGGCCCCTCCGCCATGTTTTTGGCCCGTTATTTTTATACAAGTGATCGCCAAATTGTAGCCAAGTGATGTTTACAATTTGTGTATTAAGTTTTTACCCAATTTCAAAGCATATGTTGTACAAAAAAAGCTTTAAAATTTTGTTAAGGTGTATACAAATTTGAGTTTTTAATGTATTTAAAGGAGCTTTTGTACTGTTTATTGAACTAAACAGTGCAGAATTTTTGCAATAAGTGCAAATTAAGCAAAATATAAGCATTAGTTGGTTATATTTAGGCAATTATGCTTATTAAATATTTAGTTATATTTATAAAATACGGTTGCTATTTAAAGAAATTATTTTAAAACTATCAAAAGATTAAAAAGTAATAAAGTACGGTACAAATTACTTCTAGAAATTATTAGCTTAAAATGGAAATATAAGAACGGAGTAAATGTTTTAAATAAATAATAAATTTTTAGCTTAAAATTCTGAAGAAAGTAAGGAAGTGAAATGATTTTTCTTATCTAAGTGAGGTAAAGCTCCCCTTGATCTTCCGTAACAATAACGGTAGACGGTCGAAATAAAATTACTTTTATTACTTAGCGTATCACTTTTAACAATGTAATACACTATAAAATAATATAGTTTAAAAATATTTCTTTTTCATTTTGTATTAAATTAAAACACAATTTTGAATAAAGTTCAAAAAGCAGTAAATAAAAAAATATAATATAAATGTGAAATATAACATCACTTGTTACCCTTCGAAAATTAAGCATAAAATATGAAATAAATAAAGCGCTAACCTAATTTAAGTATCCTGAGTTGTTGGTGGATATACACGTTTGATCTGATTTAAAAAATTTTGAAAAATATCTTGCGGATTTTCTTTCATTTTACTCCATATAAATTCACAAAGGTAAGAATCAAATTGATTTTCACACTTGCGAATTGTGCGGAGAGATCTCTTAATTGAGCTCCACAAGCCCTCAGTTGTATTGGTGTGAGCTCCAGTTTTAAATTTAAAAACGAAGAAAAAATACCACAAGAGCTCAGGCAAAATGGACAAACCTCCATAGCACAGCCGAAATGGACAAAGACTTGAAATGGACGCTAGAAAATCCAAATTCGGCGATCTTGGAGTATTGTAACAGGAACCAATAAGGGTCAGATATTCAAATCACGTATCATTTCACCCAATACCCTAAAATAAAGGCGTCGATTGACACCCCCACTTTTTTTAGGGAGTGGGGGAAGAGTTCTAAAATAAGAGCAAGGTTTGCCAGAAAATAGACTTCGAGAATTTGACGATATCTCCCACGCTTGGCGTCCCCACCGAACTGGGTTCCCGGGGCCCCCCGAACTGGGAAATAGCCATTATGAGTAATCAATATGCCGGTTACATAAGATAAAATAAAAATTAGAAGATAAAAAATAAGATATTAATAAATGAATATTAATTGAAAAGAAAAAATGACTGAAATATAATAAAAGAAAACAAAAAATTGGGAGTAAATACGATTAAATGAGATTAAATAGCGTGAAAAGATATAAATACTGGCGTAGGTACGATAAAATACAGTATAAACTCGGTTCCTGGCGAAATCAAAATGAAATTTCTCTGGGAAGAAGTGGGCGTGGCCTAAGTCACCTTTATTTTAGCTTAAAATGCTTTACTTTCTTGTTCTGCTATTCCGATTTTAAAAATTTTAAAAGTTTTCCTTAAGAGTAAAATTATCAAGGGGAGGGGGCCTAATATTCAAATACAAATTAAAGTGCAAAAAAACTATATTTATAAAAAAATTATATTTGAAAATAACTGGTATGATATAAAAGAAAAACAAGTAATGATTTAACTAAGAACCTCGATTAACCGAAATCCGTTTCTTAAACACTTTCTGTTATCATCCACAATTTTCTCTTTAAAAACAGGCATTTTTAGAGTTTTCTTTTTTATCACATCCTATTTGTATTCAAGCAGTCCTTTCCAAATTAAGAGTGCAGAAAAATATTTTGGAATTTTCTTTTTTTAGAATTCCTTCTCTCCAGCACAATTCTCGGAATGAGTGTACTCTTCTCCATTTTCAAACATCCCATTTCGAAATTTGGAAGGTCATACTGCCGAGTCCCAGAACAATCGAATATTATTACACCAATAACGATACTACATATTAAACTAGATGATTATTGATGAATTCTCGATTATCTAAAGTAGGTTCGGTCCCAATTACTTCGGATAATCGAGGTTCTACTGTATTTAAAGAGAACAGAACAGTGTAACGGGCTCTGCAAGTAAAATACCTAAATTCCAACACGGACTCTGTCATGAGACCAGAGTAGGTTGGGAGAGCAAATATGATGTACAAATGAATTGGTCACTTTAGAGACATCCTCTGTTTTTCTTTTATTAATTGGGTTTTACATGTGTTTCCTAATGTGTTTTGTCAATATACTTGTAGTACAGTAAGTTGATACCTGATCGATAGTTACTCCGAAATCTTCCAGAGGTAGAAGAAATGACTCACAATAGCACTTTAGCACTTTTTGCTTTACTTAGTACTTTTACCTTTTTTATGTAGCTTTTGTAGATGAATAACTTCGTTTTAGTATGCAGGCGACTTCTAGGTGAAAGGTAGGGTTTAAGAGTAGCAATTACAGCTTTCATTTAATTTAGCCTTAATGTCAGCCTTTATTTTATTTTATTTATTTTTAACTTTTTATTTTATTCTTATGTAACTGACATTTTGATTACTCATAATAATTCATTAAGAACCGCTATTTTGTTTACTACTTTATCTTGCTTACCGGACATATGCCCGATTGGGCCAGACCCAGAAAGCAAATTTAGTTTGTAGGAAACTTGCAGCAGTCTTGCTTTGCAAGCCTGCAAACTTGCAGCAAGTTCAGCATTACAAGTGTGCAAGTTTGAAACAAGACTGCAGCAAGTCTACTCAAACTTCGAAGTCACCATACCTCCAACTTGCAGCAAACTTGTCATGCAAGTTACAGTACACTTGTCGTGTAAGTTTGCCGCAAACTTGTCATATCAAACTTGCAGCAAGTTTATTGCAAACCCCGATTGAGAAAAGTTGAGAAAAATTCACTTAAAAGTTAAAATTTTCAACATAGGTTTAACATAACCCAATACAAGTGCATGAAAACGAAATCATTGCTTAGTGAACTAATAGAATTAACAAATCTATTTAATTTATTGGAAAATTTAGATAGTTTCAAATTACAGAGAAATGGTTCTTTAAAAAATAACCACACTTGAATAATTAAAATAATAAATGCCTTGTAAAAGATCCATAGCAGCTTGCGGAATGGCGCGTCTGCCATGTTTTCATTTTTGTCTTTGGCTGGGAAATGTTTGCGCATGCGCTCGTTATCTTAACTCTTATGCAATGATGGGAATTTTCGCTTGCTCCAAGTTTGTCATAACAACATTTCTACGGTTTTGCAGCAAAATTGCTTTGCAAAGGAGTAGTGGCTTTATGCTCCGTCTAACTTGCAGGAGTTTTGCTGCAAGTTTGTCGAGTCAAATTTGTTATGACAAAATTTTATCCAGAAAAAATGAAACTTGCTGCAAGTATGCATGCTATCTGGGGATGCTGCGAAAATGACCATTATATGGAGAACGACGACCTTATTTACTAATGTACAGATCTGCCAACTGCTACGAAAAAATCGTAGTTTCTACGAATTTAGCAAGTTGTTACGATCTACTATTTTCAATATTCAACATTTGGCAGGTCTGAATGTATCTTGATTACCGGAGATTTGCCCGACTGGTCCAAGTGCTCCGAAAGTCACCATTACATTAAGAACGACGATGGTGATTTTCAGAGTACCTGGCCCGGTCGGGCATATCTCCGGTAAGCAAGATAGATTATTTAATAAGGGAGCGGTTCTTGATGAGTAAATATAAAAATCAAGATGTCAGTTACATACAAATAAAATAAAATATTAAAAATTAATAAATTAAAATGAAGAGAAAAGAATAATAATACAGAACATTGCGAAGATTATATGAGTATATATAAAAAAAAATGAAATGAATGCATTTAGATAATTATAAAAGCTATTAGATATAATACAAATGCGAATAAAAGTACCGAAAAATTGCTCAGAATCGTAAATCGAAATCAGGCGAAATACCAATAAAATTTGTCGGAACAGTAGTGGGAGAAACCTAAGCCACCTCATTATTTTCCTTTAAATGTTTGAATTTTGTGATCTGCTGATCAGAATTAAAAAATTTTAACAATTTACCTATAAAAGGATAAAATGTGGGAAGGGGCCTAATATTCAAATAATTAAAATAGTTTAAGGGGGCTAAAACCCTTCAAAACCAAAAAAGTGGGACGGCAGTCAAAAAATGTGATAACACATTTAGAAGAAGATGTTGGAGCTCTGGACGAAACCATCGACCTGATGCTTTCGAGATAGTGCAGGGCATGAGCTCTACCGAGCGTGCCAGGCCCACAAAGTGTGGTGAGGCCAAATAGTACAGCTAAGAGCAGCGTAAAATGATTCTCTTATTTGAATATATTACTTAGTCCTCACCAGAGTGAGGAGAGCCAAGTCAAAGAGAAACAGAAGTACGAGATCACTTTGCAGAGCTCGGAGAAGATAGGAAAAATGATGTATGGCCAGTTTAAAAAATTTTAAGGGTTTTTTCTTACATTTTTATAAATATTTTATAAATTTCTTTGGCGATTTTTTTCAGTTTCTGAATGAAGACAGCACACAAATTTAAAGATCTTTGGCAAGAGTGGTCAACGTCCTTCTTCCATTGCTAGCATCAGTGGCGTCATAATTGACAAGATTACAGTGTGCCCTAACCACATTGTTCTTCATGTTTTGCGGCTTCAGTGCTTCGAGGGTTTTTTTTTAAATATTCATCAAAAAATAAAAATGAAAAATACAACCATGTCGGCAGCCACATTTCAGAAAGGAGCGTTGTTTCATGTTGATGATTGAGAGAGAAGGATCCCTGCATGTCAAAGAGATGAGTTGGCTCAGAGTACATTCCACGGGTTCTCTTAAAGACGCGTGATTGGTTTTCGATGCGACATCCACCAATGAGAGTACGAGTGGATTTATGGTTCGAGCTGTCGAGTTCAGCAATCGCGTTGACGGGGTTATGTCCTTGTACAGGGGAATTTTGAAGTAGAAGGAAAAACAAAGACAACAAATACCCATCCCCATTTTTCTCTCCAGGCTGAAGCCCCGAGCTCTATCGTCAGTACCTTCAGGAGAAGAGTCTCAGAGGGACCTTAAAGCTTCTACGAGTCAAGTGAGAGCCTCTCCTCTGCCACCAACGCAAGACTCTTCACCTCTTTCAGAAAGCATTGATGATTAATGTTTATTACTGTAAAAGGTTTTGTAATTAAACTTAATACTTAGCACTGACACGTTTAAGTAAATCCTTATTCTGTTGTAATTTTTGTCTTAAATGTGTAAAGTATAAATGCTGTTTACATATTTAAAACATTCATGTACCCCCATACACGAAAATTCCTAAGGGCGAATCCTACTTCGCGGTTTTTCAGCTTTCGCGGAAGGTTCGTGTCATTATTAACAGCGAAAAAGAGGGATTACTGTAAATTACTATTTAAATTTTTATGGAATTTCAATAAAATTTGGAAGAGGAAGAATTTTTTATTCTTCATGAATGGCACTATTTCGAAAGTACCAAGGAGCATTTATAATTTCTCTAAGAATTAAATTTTGAGTAACAGTTAGAATTTTAATGTTAGAATCTGCTGCATAGGACCACACTGGTTCTGCATACGAAAGAATGGGACGCAAAAAGGAAGTGTAAAAGAGCAGCTTGATTATAATGTTCATTTTGCTATGGCGAGAGATTAGGTGATACAGAGCTCGCTTAGCATTGCGATATTTATTTTTGACCGAAAGAAAATGTTGCTTCCAAGTGAAATTTTTGTCTAAAGTAACAGCTAAATACTTGACGGTATCCAACTAGAGAATACAAGCGCTATTGATGTGTATGTTGTAATTAACGTAAGACTTTCTCTGCTTGGCAGTAGGTCAAGTCAAGGTAGAGATTTTTACGGAATACCTAGCAGTGAAAAAATGCGCTACTTCAACCTCTGAACGAATAAGGATCAAAAACATAATTTATGGAATCAAGGAAAACAAGTGGCCAAACTAGAATGTAGTAGGCTTACAGCGGTTTCCGAAAAACGAAAGTAAAAAATGCTGTAAGGTGAGAAAATAGTACATAAAGCAATGTATATGTGAAAAAAAACGCGGTGAATGATTAAAAGTAATCATTCTGTACCTTGACAATGAACAAACACATCAGAAAGCAATCAAAATTACACTCAGCCAGAATAAATTAAACAAATTTGGGAAACGTAACTCAGTATAGCCATCTATTGAGCACTAAGGGAGTTACAAAATACATGAGAATTGAGATACAGTTAAAATATTAAAGCACAGTAAAAATTATACGACTCCATGTACAATTTAACGCTAAACATACCGTATAACGGGTCAAATGACCCATAAGGTTTATGTAAAAGATGCGATGGAAAATGACTAAAA
>CM063497.1:103908624-103975894 GCA_032207245.1 Pardosa pseudoannulata | reverse complement strand
GTTAAAAGGCGACTTTTAAATTTGTTTCTGTGTAAAGTATCGCATATAATATAAATTTTTTTATTATGTCTGGCATTAAAAAATCATAGTATAAATATTGTATTGTGCCACTCTGTCAAAATACAGCAACTAATTGCAATGAGAAGATATTTTTCAGCGTTTCCAAAGATCCACATGCACCTAAAATCTGGACAACTGCGATGAAAAGGGATGAGAAATTAAATCCCAAATTATCATATAAATCATCTCTATAGGTTTGGGAAGACTATTTTTAGGTAAATAAATGCTTGCTTTTGTTTAAATATTACTAGTTTAGAAGAATTAAAGTATAAAAAAATACATATATACCTTTAAAGAACTGTTGATTAACCAGTGCTATTTAACTTTTAAAACTGCTCATTTTCAAGTATTATCACAGAGTTCAACTACAATAAATGTTTGATAAAGCATATAAATATCGTAAAACATATAAATATCTAAAGCATATAATTATCGAATAAATAACTCGGGGGAGGGGAAGGTTATGTATTTTTAAGGTATTATAAATATTTTCTTCAATGATGCATACTTTCTTAATTGAATCAATTCACAGTGATATTTTTCGATTAAATTGGTGACTAATTTGAAAAAAGTATATAATATTTTTAAAATACTTATAATGATATACTTTAAAAATTAAATTTAATTTCAGAAACTTTATACATTTTTTAATTTAACATTAACATTAAAGATAATAAAATTGTATTGCTATTTAAAAAAACATAAATAATTAAGTAAAGTCTTTTAAAGATTTAAATTTTTCATCAAATTTAAAATTCTTAAGAATTAGTTTGGTTTTGGAGCGCTACGATCTACTTTTTGAAACACGAGGGTAAAGGCTTTCAATTCAGAGGCTTCTGTCACTAAGCACAAAATTGACAACGAGCGAAAAATAAATACATAAAAGAGCAAAGAAATAGAAGGGTGGATTCGTGAGTTTATAGCACAATAACTCGAGAGTAGAAAGTTTAGAAATAGAAAAACATAAAATATTTTTGCGGCTATGACATCCGTACAAAACAAACAAAAAATAATGAATTAAAATGTCAATATCGAAAAAATTGAAAAATAAAAATAAATGTTTTAAAAATAATTAAATTGCATTAAAAATCCGAAAAAGCCTAAAGAATAATAAATAAACATATAAACGATTTTAATTAAGTTCTTGAATTTTTGTATCGTCATGAATAGAACCGAGCACCCGAGGAGTACGATGATACTATGCAGCAGGCGTACTTAACCACCATGCAACACGCCCGCATTGGTGTAATTCAAAATAAAGTATTTGCTGGAGTAAGAAAACGATGCGTAGATTTAAATATTATGCTCCACCCTCAAAAGGAGAACAGAAAACCAAAACAGTACGGAGTATGTGAGATCAATACATATGGAATAATAAAAATAATTTAACGTACGAAAAGTGATATATGGCCAATTTTAAACATTTTAAAACTTTTTTCTTACATTTTTATATATTTTTAATAATTTTTTTGGTAGATTTATTTCGTTTTTTATTTTAACAGTAAACATTATTAAGGAACTTTGACACGAAGGCTAAAGGTCCCGGTCTCACAATAAATACCTTCTCAAATTTTTATTTTAATATATTACATCTATCACTATTCATAAAAAGCGATGCTACTACAAATGTGTGTATATGATATATGTATATTTATTTGACTTGTCTATATCTACAAATAGAAGCTGTGATTAGCATGAATAAAATATTAATACATGTTAAATAAAATTGGATAAATATATAACTGATTTTACATACCGTTGGGTTTTAATTCCCCGTATTTCTGCGCTCCCATAAAATCCGTTTTTTTTTTTTCCCAAGAACGAAAACATTGACATGCTGTTAATTTTCTGGAGGTTGTCTGAGTTTCCTTTGGTAAATCCAGATAGAAGAGACATTTATGACAAATTGAGATAACTAAGCTAACTAGATTGGTAAAATAAACCTTCAGGTTTAAATAAAAATAAATTTTGATAGCTAGAAAATTTCAGGATCTTGCAAAAACAAAATCGAAAAATAGTGCTCGCTTAAAAGCAATAAGAAAATATTGGTCGACATGAACGATGACATCACAACCAATCACGGAGCGTTTTGATGTCACGTGATTTTCGCTTAAGTTTAAAATTAATTTTTTAAAAGATGGACCCAGTTTTTTACATTTTTGAGAACATTTTTGGAATCTTTGAGTCTGGAATTATCAGTAAAATACTAAGTTGCTCGAATCCCCCACATGTGCAAATTCCTCATTGTCGGTAAAATTGTTCGTTGAGTAAACGATTTCGTTACTTAACGAAAAGGGGAGAATTGAGCCAAAGGTCTTAAATTACTTCTTTTAAACTTTATGATAGAGTATATCTAATATTATTTCTCAATTAATGGGATCTTAGTTAATGATATGAAGCACAGTGGCGTTGGGGTAGCTCTTCGCATTCCCACGCCGCAGGTTGGAGATTCGATCTCCGGGCTGGGCAAAGTTGACTAAGCTTTTCATGCCTTTAGTGGGCAGAGAAATGGAGGACCAAGCATGCTTGGGAACTAAACACAGGGGGTTCCTCCTAAGGCCGACCATCTAACCGGAACATAAGCTTCGCACCCTAGGGCCCTTGGTCTAAGAATCGGAGATTGGCACCGTAGGCCCTGGCCCCCTTCGGGCATCTGCTCCGAGGAGGAGAGAGAGATAATGATGTACGCCTTCATTGAATCTCAAACATTCAAGACTGGGGATTCGACCTTGGGCCCGGTGCCCCGATGAAAAACTGCCACATTCTAGGCAACTGTCGTCAAAAGACATACCATAAAATAAGGCACAGAGCAACCATAAGCGCTAAGGTTTATGAACTTCAACTAACGAGTAATAGAATGGTGACATTATGATAAAACTCGTCTAATATTTAACCTCTCAAGAGCCTTATGCTCTTCTATTTAAAGAATGACTATTCGAATACAGCTTTAATTTAAACAGTGATTCACTTAACTTGTTAATTTTCTCTCTCTTTAAAAAGTGGTATATGTGTATCTATTTATAAAACTGCATTGCTTTAAACACCATCCTACTAAGGCCTATACTTTTCACATTACTTCATTTTCTCTCGAATTTCAAATATGAACTTGCAAATTGCAACCCAGCATGAAACGTAACGACCAATCGTCGACAAGCGTCTTCTCACTTAACCGCTTGACCAGAGTAACGTTACAGGTGTAAAGCGTGTCATACAGAAAAAAAAATTAAGATAGAGTGTTCCCATAGGCCAGTCGTCTGCAAAGTGCGGCTCCAAAGACGTATTAGGCCTTTTGGCTCCTTAAGTGCGGCTCTGGCACAAATATCCACGGAAGGCACAATATTTTCATTAAAAAAAATTGCTAAAACAAATCACATCCTTTTTTGATAAATTAAATTTTTTCTATAAATTGAGAACATATATAATTTTCTGTTTAATTTAAAAGATAGATAAGTAATTAACATTTTATATTGTTATAAACATACATAAGGAACAGCGATTTTAATTTTATAGTTTTCGTAAACGTTAACACAAACCATGTACAAGCTACCGACAGAAATTGTTTGTATGTTTTCGGCGTACTCTGGTATGATACAGTGGTACCACAAGCATGCACGCGCATATTTTTTCTAAGGTAAGTATGTAGTGGGTACAAATTGGCGTCACAGACCAGCAGTTCCAGTGTGAACAGTTGTGTCTTATCTATCGTGTCTGCCATTGTCTAGTCTTATTAAAAAGTTGTATTTTTCAATTTAGCTGCACATCATACAGGTATTTTATATGATTTTATTACACCTGCTACAAATGTTTGTGAATCCGGTACAAAATTTGTAATCGATTTTTCAATAACTTCTATTCGTCCAAATGTTGGAAGTTTTCTTTCATTTTTAATCACATTAAAAATTTTGTTATTCTGGTGATAAAAAAAGAATTTTTTTTTAGTGCAAATACATATATTGTTGGAAAAAAACTCTTTTACAATAAAAATCTCTAATATAAAAACAAAATTCCAATATTAAGGAAATAACTAAGAAATGTCTACAAGCATTACATGCAGATTCATCTCTACAAAAATCTACAATAACACAAAACATCTCATATTATATAAGCTTCTCATTTCGCTAATATCCAACGGATGAGTACCAAAAAAAATGAACAATAGTGTAGGCATGCTTACCTGGGTAGTAATCCTGGATTAGGAGATCCACTAAAAAATGACAGTCATGGGACCTATAAACTACACCTATAAACCTATAAATATAAATCAAACTAGGACTTTTTATATTTTATTCCACACACAGCACGACATGTTTACAGAGGACTTTGAATTTTTTTCGTTACACAAATGCTCTCACATATACAACACAATAAAACAGAACTCACAACAACTTACATAACTAACAACTAACCAAAAAATAAAAAAACAGCATTCTTTAGAACATTATCTGTTCTTCTTTTTTTTTTTTTTTTTTTTTTTTTTTTTGTTTTTTTTTTTTTGAACGAGCTCAGTGGCCGAATGGTCAAAGCACGCGATCCAGACCGAAGATTGTGTGTTCGATGCTTGCCATGGCGGTTTATCCAAAGTACGTATTTTCAATGAGGAATTTTCACGTTTTCTAATTTTGATTTTAAACGATAGAAGACAAAAAAGTAAGCAGGACAGTAGCTAATTTTCTTTCATTTGGGGGCCTAATGAGTGATTTCTAATAGGTTTTATAGCGGACTCTTTAACGTCTCTCAAAAACGATACTTTTTCTCCGCCGAGTTTGTGACGTCATCGTTCATGTAAACACCGAGCGCCTATGCTGTTTACATGTTAAAAGTCGAATTTTAAATTTGTTTTTGTGTAAAGTATCGCATATAATAGAAATTTTTTGTTATGTCTGGCATCAAAAAATCATACTCTAAATATTGTATTGTTCCACTCTGTAAAAATACAACAACTAATTGCAATGAGAAGATATTTTTCAGCGTCCCGAAAGACCCACATACACGTAAAATCTGGACAACTGAGATGAAAAGGGAGGAGAAATTAAACCTCAAATTATCATATAAATAATCTCTATGGGTTTGTGAAGACCATTGTTCGGTAAATAAATGCTTGCATTTGTTTAAATATTACTAAATTAGAACAATTAAATTATAAAAATACATCTATACCTTTAAAAGGATTGTTGATTAACCACTGCTATTTAACTTTTAAAACTGCTAATTTTCGAATATTATCACAGAGTTCAAGTACAATAAATATTTTATAAAGCATATAAATATCGAAAAACATGTAAATATCTAAAGCATATAATTATCAAATAAATAACTTGGGGGAGGGGAAAGTTATGTATTTTCAATGTATTATAAATATTTTCTTCAGAGATGCATACTTTCTTGTGTATCAAATGTAACAGTGATATTTTTCGATTAAATTGGTGAGTAATTTGAAAAAAAAGTATAATATTTTTAAAATAATTAATAATAACATTACTTAAAAAATTAAATTTAATTTGAGAAATGTTATACATTTTTTAATTTGACATTAATATTAAAGGCAATAAAATTGTATTGTTATTTCAAAATGTAAAAATAATTAAGTAAAGCCGTGTAAAGATTTATAATTTCTTTTCATCATATTTTAAATATCTAAAAATTGATTTTGTTTTGGTATGGTTTTGGAGTGCTACGGTCTACTTTTTGCAACACGAAGGCTAATGAGACCGGTCTCACAATAAATACCTCCTCTAATTTTTATTTTAATATTACATCCGTCTCTATTTATAAAAAAACGATGCTACTACAAATGCGAGTGTATATGATATATGTATATTTATTTGACTTGTTTGTGTTTACAAACAAAAGAGCTGTGTTTAGCATGAATAAAGTATTAATACATGTTAAGTAAAATTGGAAAAAATATAAATGATTTTACCTCTCTTTGGGTTTTAATTCCTCGTATTTCTTCTCCCATAAAATCCGGGTTTTTTGCTAAGAAAAAAAATATTGACATGCTGTCAATTTTCGGGAGGCTGTCTGATTGTCTTTTGGTAAATCCAGGTAGAACAGACATTTATGACAAATTGAGATAACTAAGCTATCTAGATCGATAAACTAATTTAATAAAAATAAATTTTATAAAAATAAATAAAAATAAATTTTGATAGCTAGAAAATTTCAGGAACTTGCAAAAACAAAATCGGAAAATAGTGCGCGCTTAAAAGCAATACAAAAATATTGGTCTGCATGAACGATGACATCACAACCAATCACGGAGCGTTTTGATGTCACGTGATTTTCACTTAACTTTAAAATTAATTTTTTAAATGATGGACCCAGTTTTTTACATTTTTGAGAACATTTTTGGAATCTACGAGTCTGAAACTATCAGAAAAACACTAAGTTGTTCGAATCCCCCACATGTGCAAATTCCTCATTTAAAAATGTTTGTACAGAATAATAATTTTTAATCATTCAGCGTGTTGTTTTTCACATATACATTGTATGTGAACGATTTTTTACACCTTACAGCATTTTTCTTTCAATTTTTCGGAAGCCGCTGTAAGTGTATTAAATTTTTGTCTGCCCAACCTGTTTTTTTTTCATGCACCAAATTATGTTTTTGATCTTTAATCTTTCGGAGTTTGAAGTAATGCTTTTTATCACTGCTAGGTACTCCGTAAAAACCATTTACCTTGACCTTGACCTTTTTTTTTAACACCTGGCGCCATCTCTTAGTACTAGTGACAACTAGCATCAATTACGCAACCTGTATTATTAAAATTGTATTTTTAAAAATTTTTATTTTCTTCAATTTAATAATGACAATAAATTTGTACTGGTGGCTTTAGAAAAAAAATATGTTTGGAATATTTTTATAGGCACCCCAATTAACATGGAAAAAAATGGAAGATGAAAACCGCGAATTTAAAGTTGAGTGGACAGAGAATTTTGCGTTTATTCAAAACTTGAGTGGACTTCCGACATATCTTATTTGTAAGGAAACTCGCCCATAATAAGAAGTCAAATTTAGAGACACTTTACAAGAAAGCGCTCGTCATTTAGCTCTAAATATCCTACCGGTGATGCAAGGAAGAAAGCAGTAGAGGAACTTCAGAAGAGTCAAGAGTCGTTAACTTGGTGTTTAATACCTGGATTCAACCTTCGAGCAATAGTAACATGGCAAGTTTTTGTTTTAAGACAAGAGATTGCTAAGAGAGGGACTTCGAATGCATTTAAAAATTGTTTTATAAATGCATTCGAAGAGCTATTTCGGGATTTTAAGAACAAAGCAGATATCTTGAAAAGAATTGAAGAGTTGCCTTTGTCTGCTAAAACCATTAAAGATAAAACAATTAAAATGTGTTGGAATATAACCACCCAGCATATCGAAGATCTGAAATTGGTTTCGGGTTTATCAATAGTAGTTGACGAGTCTTGTGACATAAATGATACAGAGCAAGTTTCACCTTTTGTAAAATTTATGTCTCATTCAGGCCCTAAAGAAGAACTTTTAGGATTATCGCCACTCAAAGGGAAGACGCGTGGAGAAGATATTGCAAATACTGTAATTGGGTGTATGGATAAACATCATATTCCCCTCGACACAATTATGTCGATTTCAACAGATGGGGCCAAAATTATTACCAGCGTAAAAAAAAGGGTTTGTTGCTATTTTGAAAGAAAAAATAAATCACGAAATACTTGTTTACCATTGTATCATTCAGCAAGGAGCGCTTTGTAAACAAACATTTCCGGATGAAATTTGTAAAGTTAAGGAATTAGCGATTACCATTATCAACTCTATTTTAGCTAAATCTCTTAATCATTGCAAATTCAAAGAATTTTTATTTGAAATGGAGAGTGAGTACGCTGATCTTTTGCTTCATAACAAGGTACTTTGGTTATCAAGAGGGAACACTTTAAAACGTTCCTCGTTCCTTTTTCTGGAAATTAAAGCATTTCTCCTTGATAAGCTTCACTATTAAGAACTAACGGACGATCAGTGTATCCAAAACTTTTATTTCATCATAGGCGTTACGTCTCATCTAAAGCAACTTAATCGTAAACTGCAAGGAAAAGGAAACTTAAGGTTTTCGATGTTAGAAGAAGTAATAACATTCGAAAACTAATTATCCATTTTTGCTCAGGATTTTGAAAGGGAAACATTGTTTCACTTTCCAAGGCTGCTGATGCATCGCCTAGAAAATAATTCCTCTATTGATAAACACCATTTTGGAACAATAATTTTAAATATGAGGGAAGCATTTCTCAGCATGTTTCAGGAATTTAAAAATAACAGAGCAATTTTAGCATTTGTCAAAAATCCTCTTAATGCTACGATAACCGAGTTGAACTTTTCTCCTATTGAAATTGACATTGGTAGCTTTGAAATACAATTGCTGGAATAAAAAACAAGGAGATATGGCGCTCTAAATTCCAAAGTATTTGTTTTGAATTGGAATTATTGGAGAAGAATAAATGTAATCTTAGTTCACAACACATGTGATCTGCTTTGAATGACTTGGAGAAAGAAGACATGATCATTTGCATCGCTTGGAATAGTATGCCTGACTCTTACGATCAGCTAAAAAAGCTCGCGTTTGCTGTTTTTTTATTTTTTCGGTTCTACATATTAATGCAAACAAACTTTTTACAGCATGAACATTATCAAGAGTAAACTGACAAGTTGTCTTATTGTTGAGAACTTGGAATCAAGCCTAAAATTTTACACAAAAAACATTTTTTTTACTGTTTCTCTTTTGGTCCATTCAATTGTGAGTTACAGGGTGTTAAACATGGAAGTCAACAAAGAGAAAATTCGGTAAATTTTACTGTTTTTCTTTGATAAAGACGAAAATGCAAGCCAGGCGGTTGAAATTGTGAATGGTGTTTATGATGTCGATACTGTATCAGCTAATTACATGCAATTTTGGTTTCGTCTATTTCGTTCAGACATTTTTGATGTTAAAGATGCACCTAGCACAGGCAGGCCCGTTGTCGAAAATATCGATGAAATCACAGAAATAATCGACATTAACCGGCATGTTAGTAGTCGTAACATTCCCCAGGAGCTAAAGATCGACTATAAAACAGTTTAAAACCATTTTCTCAAAGTTGAATTCAAAAAAGAAGCTTGATGTTTGGGTGCCACACTAATTAACACCAAAAAACATGATGGATTGAATTTTCATCTACGAAGCCTTGGTCAAACGGAGTGAAATCGACCCATTTTTTAAACGGATGGTGACTGGGATGAGAAATGGGTCAAACACGACAATATTCGGAGGAAACGATCGTGGTCAAAGTGCGGTGAAGAAACTCAAACATTGACCAAACCAGGACTAACTGAAAGGAAGGTTCTGCTGTGTATTTGGTGGGACAGGAAGGGAATCATTTATTATGAGTTGCTTCCATATGGCCAAACACTGAATTCAGATCTCTACTGTCAAGAACTGGACCGTTTGAAGCTAGCGCTTCAACATAAACGGCCCGAATTGGCCAACAGAATAAGTGTTGTATTCCATCAGGACAATGCTAGTCTACACACGTCTGTAGTACTCAACAAAAACTCAGGGAGCTTGGATGGGAAATTTTAATGCATCCACCATATAGTCCGGAACTGACACCAAGCGATTACTACCCTTTTCTCTCATTGCAAAACTTCCTGAGTAATAAGAAATTGAGATCAAGAGAAGATTGTGAAAATCGATTACTAGAGTTTTTCGAAAAATAAGGACCAAGACTTCTATGAGAGAGACATTATAAAGCTACCTTTAAAATGGCAACACATTATACAACAAAACGGTGCATATTTGATCCAAATAAGACAATCCGAAATGTGGTAAATAACGTCCTTAATTTCAGGAAAAAATAATGGATTTCTCTTTCCCAAACCTAATATTTATTAAGTATGAAATTTAGTTTTATTTAGTGTAATAATAGTATACTAAACAAGCAGATTCGGCTCCCAATTATTATTTTAAATTGTTGTAATGTTCATATTTGGCTCTTTGGCTAATAAGTTTTCCGATCACTGCTGTAGTTCATGGATGTGCCTTAGACTTTTAAACTAATTAGCATTTAAAGTTCATTTTACTCTCTATGATTTAATAGAAGCAATGAGGATAATTGATTCATTTATCAAGGAATCATTAATCCTCTTTTGTCTATAAAAAAGAAGATAGCTATCATATTTATGCATGTAATAAAAGCTCTGTTGGTAATACTTCATCTGTAAAAAAAGTTTTTAAACTTGAAATTATTTGCATAGAAAGGGCGTAAATAATAAAGCGTAAAGTTTTTGTGCAATTTATCTAATCAAGAATTAGAGATGAAATAATTTTAATGAAATTTTTATGTTAATACTGCAATTGTATATTGATTAAAATTTATATCTGTATTTTCTTTGTTTTAGATTCAGTGTAAGAAATGAAGACAACTTATGAAGTATTGTAGATATAATAATCAGTTTTGTACTTTTTTAAATATATTTATTGCAATAAAATTTATATTCAATTTTTGTTTGCGTAGTAGAGAAAGAATACATTATTTTTTTATTTAAATTTTTATATTATCTGATAGTAAATAAAAATAGCAAAATAATACTATATAGTCATTTTGATGTAAAAGCAAAACACTTTACACAATAATATAGAAAAGTGCAATATTTAAAGATAAATTAAAGGGTAAATTTCATAATTGAAATTCAATCTCTGCACAAATAGTGTCAATATTAGATAAACATAATTAATCAAAGAAATTAGAATATACATTTGTGAATTAATTATAAACTGATAAATTTGTATTAAATATATTCTATATAAGCTAACTATATAGAATATATTAGAGATTTAAGACAGAGATACATAAAGGTATTCTAGAAAAGCAATTATGATTGGTTTTGTTTTTAATAGCTTAATTTATAAATTAAAAAAGTCAATAAAAACATATGAAAGCACGCCTAAGCCAATTTTCTATCAAATAATTAAGAAAAAGTCGCCAAAAGAGCGATAAACATAACTATCCGGTAACCATGCTTTTAGTTCCGATGGTCTGACACCGGGTGCGCCACTTTCTATGCGAGTTCCATGTTACAGAAGTGTATCGCTATATCCTATGTTAGTGAGCTATCTGAATGTATCTAGTCTGGGTCTAACATTAGCCTCTCAAGCGCTTTATGCGCTTTTATTTAAAGATTTCAGAAGAAAGTGCTGCTTTATTAATAAAACTGATTCACTTGTAATTTTTTTCTCTCTTTAAATAAAGGTATATGTATACGTTTATAAAACTGCATTACTTTAAACATTATTCCATTAAGACCTATATGTTTCCAATTACCAATTTTCTCTCGCATTTCAAATATGAACTGCGAATTGAAACTCAGGACTAACCTTAAAGGTCAGTTGTCGAAAAGCATCTTGTAGCTTAACCTCTGATCACTTGACCAATGTAACGTTACAAGCATAAAGCGCCTCATACAGAAAAAACTAAGAGTATTCCCATAGGCGATAACGTTACACTTATTTAAGACGAGACTCGCTTAGAATGCAGCTCTGCCGGTGTCAGACCATGTAAACTAAATTATAGTTAACAAATCGTACAGTTTCTTGCTAATTTTTAGATACATTTTTACAATGGAAAAATAAAAAATTAGCTTAGGAAGTGCTTTTACAGTTTTTTATTCATACTTTTTTTATTAAGCCTTTAATTAATTATGAAAGCGTCCTCCTATATAAACGGATATTTATAGGGTTCCTTATCCAGACGGCCTTATCCCCGATCCTAAAGATAAAGAGTAAGCAAGGTAAAATCTGTAAGAACAATAAAGTTGAATTTAGAGAAGGAGTAATTTAGAAATGCCGATTATTAGAAGGTAGGTAAGGGGGAAAATGTGAGAGCTGGTGTAGTTTGTGTCCTGTACCTGTAACATTACTAGAAGAAAATTAGTACCCTGAAAAGGAACGTGATAATTAGTAGACAATGTGCGAAACAATAGATTGAGTCATACGCGATAAAAACATCAATGCACAGTGAGAAACACTTTCTGCTCCATAATAATAAAAATACACATATTAATTATTTTAATAGCACTGTACCTACGTACTTTCTCACGATGGTCAAAATGTCGATACACAGCTGTGGACTCAATCTCTTTGAAGAATTTAGGTTAATCAGTTGACTTCGAGTTTTATTCTAAACCCCTGCGGAGGTGTTATAGCTCACGGAGTGGCACAAGTGTAACGGTCAAGCCCAGGCAGGGATGTAAATGTGAGATATAGGGGACGGGGCTAAGCAATAATGTCAACTTTCACCAAAGAGACCATGTAATTGAGACCACCTGCACTCCTGAAGGGGGTGCGGATGTGGGAAAATTGCATCAACATGTGAGTGTAAAGTTATGGAAGAAATGTGGGAAAATGACTCAATGACGGGTTAATACAATGTTAAAAGGATTCCCCAGTCGTGGTGTTTTTTCAGTCGGTTTACTTCGAGAGAGAAATAAAAAACCTAGGAGTTTACCTTGAATGCAAATTAAGCTGCTAAAAAACACGAATTATACTGCCTAATATACTACTTATAAAGCTTCTTTTTAATAAATCTATACCGATACACTTTTCCACGATGGTGAGAACGTTCATTCAAGCTGTGGACTAAATTTCCAAGAAGAGTTTAGGTGCAACTGTTGACTTCGAGTTATACCTCACGTTCTGGCACAGGTGTAACGGTCAAGCCCAGGAAGGGATGTCGCTGTGAAATATGGGGGAGGGGCTAAGCAATAATGTCAGCTTTCACAAAAGGGACCATTTTAATGAGCACACCTGCACTAATACACGGGGTGCGGATGTGGGAAATTTGCACCAACAAGTGAGTGTAAAATTATGGAAGAAAAGTAGGAAAAGGACTCGATGTCGGGTTTCAAGAGTTGCTGAACAGTGATATCCCGTGTGATTCCCCAGTGATTCCCAAGTGAACAGTGATATGATGAGCAAGCCAGAGAGCCCAGGCCAGGAATAGATTCCCTAACCCGCATGCGACACGCCATCATAGACGTCCAGCAAAATAACGGAAGCACGCCATCACCGACGTCCAACCTGTTGACAACCCTAGCCTTCTCTCCTGCAATTTCTTGAGGTAAGCTAAATAATATTCATAATTATTACCTGGTCTCATAATCTTTTGATAAGAAATACTGTTACGCCAAATGCTATGCTCCAAGCACTTTCCTTGGCGAGTTTCTGGCGACGAGTAAGTGTTTGACTCCAAAGTTTGGGAATACTGTAAAAGATTTGGATCTATGTAGTCGCCGTGCGTCAAGCGAGTGTTCAGTCCCAGTAATAAAGGAAGAAAGATTTTTAAGTGTTAAGAGTTTTATTAGTTTTCTTTTGAAGTTGCCTAACAATTAAAAATTACAATTCACTTTATAGTAATCATACAAATACTATTTGAAGAGTATTGAGGAATATCAAAACCATATAATTGCAAATCATGTTAAATCCTAATCAAGTGATATATTAATTTGTAAATATTGTACATAATAAATGTATATTGTACATAATAAAAGTATTAGGTATTTTTCTTTAATTCCATATCGTATATTTTACTGTGTTGCTCATTTGAGATCGTAACAATGGGGACAAGAGATGAAGTAATAAGATCTATTGAGATAATTAAGGGGAGAAAAGTATTGTCAGCAAGGAAATGAGAGCAATCATAAATGCATTTATAGAAAACTACTGAGTACCTATGATGAATCTGTTTTAACCTGCGAGGACGCTGGCTACCCACAGTTACACATCACGTGCTGGGCCTCGGATACCTAGTGCAATGTTTCTTTGTCAAATGTCAACAAAATTGCTTTTGATGATCAATAGAAAATTTGTATTACCAAAATTACTCTACCAAAAGTTTAAAATTTCGGATGATTTGAAATATTAATTTTTAAAAGTATTTTGAACTGTAAATCATTTTTTTATTAGCTTTCGGAAAGCACAAACATAAGACACTTACATCTTCATACTTCATCTTTACATTTCATCGTTTTAATCAAATAACGATCATTCTTCGACTATGATCCTGCAGACGTTCACAATCATAAACGGCTTCAAACCATCATTTCTCTTTAATTAATTTAATAACATTTGAAGAAAAATAAAAAAAAATTAAAAATAATACGTGCTTGCAAGGTAAAAAAATATACGAGGGTTTGGGCATAAATCATGGCAACACTTATCTTTCTTGTAGATATGTGAACATATCAAAAACGTATGTTTGCCGTGTTTAAGTTCTACAGGCATAGTGTGTATGCAGAACAACAGATGGCTCTGTGATAGCTGGTAGTAGCGTAGCGAGGGCCCGTGTTGAGCATTGTGCTTACATTAAAATAGCCGTTCTCCGAGGGAGAAATGCGATGGAATATCACAGTGAGTTAGTGGAAGACCTTTGAAATAATGCCCTGCCATACCGCACGGTGGGTAGGAAAGTTTCAGCAAGGAAAACGGCTATTTTGATGTAACCGCTCTGCTTAACACGGTTTATTCAATCTCACACGACACTCAAACGGACTGATTTCACAGCCCTTGTTGTGATACTATCAGCTACCCCAGATCCATCTGTTGTTCTTCATATACACTATGCCTGCAGAACTTCCACACGATACGTATACGTTTGTGATAAAAATATAAAAAACAAACCCTCCAAAAAATTACTAAAATTTTAAAAATGGATGTCATTTTCCGCAAAAATATTTCTCTACCCTTTCTACCCCTTTTATCTCTATTATTATTAAACTTTCTTCTCTATTTAAGATTTAATTGCTATCAAGGGTTTAAATTACTTCTTTTATAGTTTATGTAACATTATATTTAATATTATTTCCCAATTAATGGGATCTTAGTTAATGATGTACGCCTTCATTGAATCTCAAACATTCAAGACTGGGGATTCGACCTTGAGTGCAAGTACCCCGATGAAAAACTACTACTGTTCGCGAGGAACAGAACCGTCTGGTAAAAAGTATTAATTCACATGGTTCGACCGCAGCACCCCATTCTAGGCAACTGCTGTCAAAAGCCATACCTTAACCTCTTGGAATACAAATAAAAAGAAGTTTGAAGTGCCCGAACGATGCTATTTAGTTCATTGATAACATTGGCACATTAAATGACTGACGTCTCCCAGACGTCATTGTATGTCAAAGGGTTAAAATAATTCACAGCTAAATCATGAACATAAGATTCATGAACTTCTGCAAAAGAGTTACCTATTAATTACAAAGTCGAGCAGAATTTATTTTTGTTGTTAAAATAACGAGTTTTTGAACGGATAAATAGTGCTAAAATTAATATCGTTAAACTTCCTAAGCGCTTTATGCACTTTTATTGAAAGAAAAATGAAAAGCCTAATAAACATGTTTGTAATATTGATTCACTTTGGTTGTAATTGTTTTCTCTCTTTTAATAGTGGTATTTTTGTTTCTGTTTAAAAAAATCTGCATTGCTTCAAACATCATTCCACTAAGGCCTATATTTTTCACTCGAGTTTCAAATAGGAAAATGAAAATTGAAATTCAGGACGAACCTTAAAGCCCAATCTTGGACAACGTCTTCTCACTTAACCGCTGATCACGCGACCAGTGTAACGTTACTAGCAAAAAGCACGTCATACAGAAAAAACTAAGAGTATCCACATAAGCAATAACGTTACACTTATTTAAGACGGGACTCGCTTAGAAAGTAGCGCTTCCGTTGTCAGACCATGTGAGCTGATAAGTATGGTTAACATATGGTAGTTTCTTGCTAATTTCAAGATGCTTTTGTATAATGTAAAAATAAATAATTAGCGTAGGAAGTGCATTCACACATTTTTATTCATACTTTTTTTTATTAAGCCTTAATTATGAAAGCCTCCTCTGATATAAATGTACATTTATGGGGCTTCGCAGCCAGACAGCCTTATCTCCGATCGTAAAGGTAAAGAGTAAGGTAAAATCTGTAAGTACAAGCCTAGGGTGTTCGCGCGGATCATAATTGGGGATATTAAATATTTCTTCATTACCGATAGTACATAACTTGTTGATAAATTTTGTTGGTTGGTGAAAATAGCTTCATGGATCAGCTAGACCTTACAATTGCTGTGTATTAAAATATTTCTCAGGTACCTGTCAGCTTTTCTGCCTCTCAGGGTTTTGGAGTATTCGCAGACGTTGGATTTGTGGATCCCAGACTAGAGCCTTATGAAGTCTTAATATTTTTGTTGTAATGTACTTACAATACAAACACCAGTGGCTGTATCCCAGTGTACGGTACGCTATTTTGGCGATTGTTATGGAGTATTTTTGGCGCCATTTCTCGGGCGATACTATTTTCTCCTTGTCAACTTCACCCTTCCTCTCCCGTTAAAAGATGGTAACCTCGTTCTCTTCTTTGGTTTGTGTGCGTTATCGGATCCTCTTTGGAGTAAATTGCACAATAAATGATGTGTTGTCATGATGATCTAATTCTTGTTTGATCCAATTATATTAAAAGTTGTAGGAGGTAAGTTTGAATTTCAACACTTTTTGCCGTTAATTTAACGGTTTTGCAGCTTGCTACATTTCAATCTGTTTTTCACCAGTGGAGTGGTTAAGTTCTGCATTCTCTTCAATCGTATTTATTTCAAAAATTTTATTTGTTCTAATTTTATAGTATTTAAATTTCTTAATTAGTATTTGCTTTGCGATGGCGAACGGTCGGTGGCCCTTAGGTACTTGGCGTGTGCTTCGAGGAGTCCTGTGTCTCCAATAGTCGCCAAAAACAAGATGGCGGACAAGGAGCATACCGTTCACTGGGAAATAAACAACACCAGTGTTCGATCTCAAAAGGGAAACACAGTAAATTATAAGCTATGGAATTCAAGAAAAATACCTAATATTTAAATTAAAACATTTATTATATACAATATTTTCAAATTAATACATCCTTTGATTAGTTTTTAACATGACCTGCAATTATTTGGCTTTGCTATTCATCAATACTCTTGAAATAGACTTCCTTATCGAAAGATTATGACACCCAGTCAATACTAATGAATATTATTATGTTTACCTCCAGTAATTACAGAGGATAAGGCTGGGGCTGTCAACAGGGTAGACGTCGGTGAACTTTAAAATTTTTTTAAATAAATTATAAATTGGACCGTTCTGATGGAAAAGTAAGGCAAAAAATTATTTAAAAAATACTTGACGTACCACGCCTACAGTCACCACAAACGTAATTAGATTAAATTAAAATTTACACTACGCCTGTGCAGGGACTCGATAATGAGACATCTAGTACTGAAGCCCGTTGAGTTGACCTCTGATACGTTGACAGTGAAGGGTTTCAAGCGGTATTATAATAATCTCAATAAGCGCGCAATTCTGGATTTTTAAGGTCAAAAAAGCATTTTCTATCGGATTAAATTGTGAATCTAAACCATTCTCGAATCAACTTAACCCCTTCCAGGTTCATTTTATTTCGGGATTATGGGTCAAAGAGTGTCAATTTTTCATGCTTATTTTTATACAAACATAGCTTTTTCGACATAATAGCATCATTCGCATACAAAAGTTCCTAAAAATTAATGTAAAAAAATCAATCTAAATAAATGAATAATTTACATTTATAGTTGGTTTTCTGTACGGCAGCGATCATTGGACTTTGGAGTCAATTCACACTAACTATAAATATTAAGCTTAGAATACCTAGATTTTATCTTGAATTAAATTTTATTTATATCCTATGCATTTACATAAATGATTATGAAATTATTAATCAAAATTTGGTCGTGTATGATACAATCGAAAACACGGTACTGCACAGAGTCCAACATCGCAATCTGGACAGTAGAACCTTGTTTCTCTCCTTACCTTCTTCCCTCTACTATCTCTCTTTGAGCAGCAAATAATCTAGTAGCCATAAAAGTAAACAAAAGCATTCGAAACCATAAAAAGCACATGTGAAATAATTCGGGAAAGACTGACTGCACAGCTTAAAATTTCACAGTGCCCGAGTTGCACTAGGGATGAGCCAGGATAGCACATTTCGCCTGCCCGAGTTCAGCTCGCGAAAAACAGGGAAGCAGTTAAGTTAGAATTTTACTTTAATAAAATTTTTTTTATTACATATATTTATATATGCATATATGTATATATATACATATATATGTAGAAATATTTGGGCGTTGTGTAATAGAAAATAGAGTGTTAACAAATGCAAATCAATACGGAAATTACCTTTTATTTACTGTCTCTCTTTGAGCAGTAAATATTCTAGTAGCCAGATAAATAAACAAAATAATTCTAAACCATAAAAAGCACATGTGAAATAATTCGGGAAAGACTGATTGCACAGTGCCCGAGCTACACTCGTAAGAGGCCAGGATGGTATATTTCGCCTGCCCGAGTTCAGCTCGGGAAAAACCGGGAAGGGGTTAATTACATACACAAAATTTCATCAAAATCCCTCCACCCGTTTAGGAGGAGTTTTATTACAAACACATGGACAGAAGAATTTTATGTATACAGATAGGGAAATAAAAATATATTGAGAAAGGAATTATAACCTACCGTACGAAATTAATTGCTCTATCTTTTAAGGGTAGCCTTGTTCAAACTTTCATAAACATTAATAGTCATACCTATATACAAAAAAAGTAATGGGAAATTAGTCAATTTCTAATGACTATTTCTTTATATAAAGGAATATTTGATGAAAACTACTTTCAGCATTAGAAACTATTCATCTGTATTGCTTCTAAGTCCTGTTTTGAATGCATATAAAATACAAAATTAACCACCAGCTACCATTTGATGGTATTTATTGGAGCACCTGACCCGTAGGGTATATCTCCAGTTAGCATGATAGCTAATTTAACATGGGAGCAGTTCAGAATTATATTATGAGGGTAAATTCCCAGTTCCTGGGGCCCCGCCGCCATGTTTTTGGCGCTATTTTTGTACAAGTGATCGCCAAATTGTCGCCAAGTGATGTTTACAATTTGTGTATTAAATTTATACCCAATTTCAAAGGATATGTTGTACAAAAAAAAGCTTTAAAATTTTGTTAAGATGTATACAAATTTGAGTTTTTAATATATTTAAAGGAGCTTTTGTACTGTTTATTGAATTAAACAGTGCGGAATTTTCGCAATAAGTGCAAATTAAGCAAAATATAATAATTAGTTGGTTTTATTTAGGCAATTATGCTTATTAAATATTTAGTTATATTTATAAAATACGGTTGCTATTTAAAGAAATTATTTTAAAACTATCAAAAGATTAAAAAGTAATAAAGTACAGTACAAATTACTTCTAGAAATTATTATCTTAAAATGGAAATATAAGAACGGAGTAAATGTTTTAAATAGATAATAAATTTTTAGCTTAAAATTCTGAAGAAAGTAAGGAAGTGAAATGATTTTTCTTATCTAAGTGAGGTAAAGCTCCCCTTGATCTTCCGTAACAATAACAGTAGACGGTCGAAATAAAATTACTTTTATTACTTAGCGTATCACTTTTAACAATGTAATACACTATAAAATAATATAGTTTAAAAATATTTCTTTTTCATTTTGTATTAAATTAAAACACAATTTTGAATAAAGTTCAAAAAGCAGTAAATAAAAAAATATATAAATGTGAAATATAACATCACTTGTTACCCTTCGAAAATTAAGCATAAAATATGAAATAAATAAAGCACTAACCTAATTTAAGTATCCTGAGTTGTTGGTGGATATACATGTTTGATCTGATTTAAAAAATCCTGAAAACCATCTTGCGGATTTTCTTTCATTTTACTCCACATAAATTCTCAAAGGTACGAATGAAATTGATTTTCACACTTGCGAACTGTGCGGAGGGATCTCTTAATTGAGCTCCACAAGCCCTCAATTGTATTGGTGTGAGCTCCAGTATTAAATTTAAAAAACGAAAAAAAAAATACCACAAGAGCTCAGGCAAAATGGACAAACCTCCATAGCACAGCCGAAATGGACACAGACTTGAAATGGACGCTAGAAAATCCAAATTCGGCGGTCTTGGAGTATTGTAACAGGAACCAATAAGGGTCAGATATTCAATTCACGTGTTATTTCCCCCAATACCCTAAAATAAAGGCGTCGATTGACACCCCCACCTTTATTAGGGAGTGGGGGAAGAGTCCGAAAAGAAGAGCAAGGTTTGCCAGAAAATAAAATTCTAGAATTTGACGATATCTCCCACGCTTGGCGTCCCCACCGAACTGGGTTCCTGGGCCCCCCTGAACTAGGATATAGCCATTATGAGTAATCAATATGCCGGTTACATAAGATAAAATAAAAATAAGAAGATAAAAAATAAGATATTAATAAAAAAAAATTAATTGAAAAGAAAAAATGACTAAAATGTAATAAAAAAACAGAAAATTGGGAGTAAATACGATTAAATAAGGTGAAAAGATATAAATACTGGCGTAGGTACCATAAAATACAGTAGAAACTCGCTAGGAAACGTAAAGCGGATCCTGGCGAAGCTCAAAATGAAATTTCTCTGGGAAGAAGTGGACGTGGCCTAAGCCACCTCATTAGTTTAGCTTAAAATGCTTTACTTTCTTGTTCTGCTATTCCGATTTTAAAAATTTTAAAAGTTTTCCTTAAGAGTAAAATTATCAAGGGGAGGGGGCCTAATATTCAAATACAAAATTAAATTGCAAAAAAACTATATTTATAAAAAAATTATATTTGAAAATAACTGGTATGATATAAAAGAAAAACAAGTAATGATTTAACTAAGAACCACGATTAACCGAAATCCGTTTCTTAAACACTTTCTATTATCATCCACAATTTTCTCTTTAAAAACAGGCATTTTTAGAGTTTTCTTTTCTACCACATCCCATTGTATTCAAGCAGTCCTTTCCAAACTAATGGTGCAGAAAAATATTTTGGAATTTCCTTTTTTTTAGAATCCCTTCTCTCCAGCAGAATTCTCGGAATGAGTGTACTCTTCTTCATTTTCAAACATCCCATTTCGAAATTTGGAAGGTCATACTGCTGAGTCCCAGAACAATCGAATATTACTACACCAATTACGATACTACATATTAAACTAGATGATTATTGATGAATTCTCGATTATCTAAAGTAGGTTCGGTCCCAATTACTTCGGATAATCGAGGTTCTACTGTATTTAAAGAGAACAGAACAGTGTAACGGGCTCTGCAAGTAAAATACCTAAATTCCAACACGGACTCTGTCATGAGACCAGAGTAGGTTGGGAGAGCAAATATGATGTACAAATGAATTGGTCACTTTAGAGACTCCTCTGTTTTTTTTATTAATTGTGTTTTACATGTGTTTCCTAATGTGTTTTGTCAATATACTTGTAGTACAGTAAGTTGATACCTGATCGATAGTTACTCCGAAATCTTCCAGAGGTAGAAGAAATGACTTACAATAGCACTTTAGCACTTTTTGCTTTACTTAGTACTTTTAGCTTTTTTTATGTAGCTTTTGTAGAGGAAAAACTTCGTTTTAGTATGCAGGCGATTTCTAGGTGAAAGATAGGGTTTAAGAGTAGCAATTACAGCTTTCATTTAATTTAGCCTTAATGTCAGCCTTTAATTTATTTTATTTATTTTTAAATTTTTATTTTATTCTTATGTAACTGACATTTTGATTACTCTTAATAATTCATTAAGAACCGCTATTTTGTTTACTACTATATCTTGCTTACCGGAGATATGCCCGGTCGGGCCAGATCCAGATAGCAAATTTAGTTTGCAGGAAACTTGCAGCAGTCTTGCTTTGCAAGCCTGCAAACTTGCAGCAAGTTCAGCATGACAAATGTGCAAGTTTGAAACAAGACTGCAGCAAGTCTACTCAAACTTCGAAGTCACCATACCTCCAACTTGCAGCAAACGTGTCATGCAAGTTACAGTACACTTGTCGTGTAAGTTTGCCGCAAACTTGTCATATCAAACTTGCAGCACGTTTATTGCAAACCCCGATTGAGAAAAGTTGAGAAAAATTCACTTAAAAGTTATAATTTTCAACATAGGTTTAACATAACCCAATACAAGTGCATGAAAACGAAATCATTGCTTAGTGAACTAATAGAATTAACAAATCTATTTAATTTATTGGAAAATTTAGATAGTTGCAAATTACAGAGAAATGGTTCTTTAAAAAATAATCACACTTGATTAATTAAAATAATAAATGCCTTGTAAAAGATCCATAGCAGCTTGCGGAATGGCGCGTCTGCCATGTTTTCATTTTTGTCTTTGGCTGGGAAATGTTTGCGCATGCGCTCGTTATCTCAACTCTTATGCAATGATGGGAATTTTCGCTTGCTCCAAGTTTGTCATAACAAGATATCTACGGTTTTGCAGCAAAATTGCTTTGGAAAGGAGTGGTCTCTTTATGCACCGTCTAACTTGCAGGAGTTTTGCTGCAAGTTTGTCGAGTCAAATTTGTTATGACAAAATTTTATCCAGAAAAAATCAAACTTGCTGCAAGTAGGCATGCTATCTGGGGATGCTGCGAAAATGACCATTATATGGAGAACGACGACTTTATTTACAGATTGTACTAATGTACAGATTTGCCAACTGCTACGAAAAAATCGTAGTTTCTACGAATTTAGCAAGCAGTTACGATCTACTATTTTCAATATTCAACATTTGGCAGGTCTGAATGTATCTTGCTTACCGGAGATTTGCCCGACTTGTCCAAGTGCTCCGAAAGTCACCATTACATTAAGAACGACGATGGTGATTTTCAGAGTACCTGGCCCGGTCGGGCATATCTCCGGTAAGCAAGATAGATTATTTAATAAGGGAGCGGTTCTTGATGAGTAAATATAAAAATCAAGATGTCAGTTACATACAAATAAAATAATATATTAAAAATTAATAAATTAAAATGAAGAGAATAGAATAATAATACAGAACATTGCGAAGATTATATGAGTATATATAAAAAAATGGAATAAATGCATTTAGATAATGATAAAAGCGAGTAAATATAATACAAATGCGAATAAAAGTACCGAAAAATTGCTCAGAATCGCAAATCGAAATCAGGCGAAATACCAATGAAATTTCTCGGAATAGTAGTGGGAGGAGCCTAAGCCACCTTATTATTTTTACTTTAAATGCTTGAATTTTGTGATCTGCTGATCAGAATTAAAAAAATATTTAACAATTTATCTATAAAGTGATAAAATGTAGGGGAGGAGCCTGATATTCCAAAAATTAAAATAGTTGAAGGGAGCTAAACCCCCGAAACCAAAAAAGTGGGACGGTAGTCAAAAATGGGATAACACATTTAGAAGAAGATGTTGGAGCTCTGGACAAAACCATCGACCTGATGCTTTCGAGATAGTGCAGGGCATGAGCTCTACCGAGCGTGCCAGGCCCACAAGGTGTGGTGAGGCCAAATAGTACAGCTAAGAGCAGCGTAAAATGATTCTCTTATTTGAATATATTACTCAGTCCTCACCAGAGTGAGGAGAGCCAAGTCAAAGAGAAACAGAAGTACAAGATCACTTTGCCCAGCTCGGAGAAGATAGGAAAAATGACGTATGGTCAGTTTAAAAAACTTTAAGGATTTTCTTACATTTTTATAAATATTTTATAATTTTCTTTGGCGATTTTTTTCAGTTTCTGAATGAAGACAGCACACAAAAATTAAAGGTCTTTGGCAATAATTTTCAACGTCCTTCTTCTATTGCTAGCATCAGTGGCGTCATAATTGACAAGATTACAGTGTGCCCTCACCACATTGCGCTTCATTTTTGCGGCTTCAGTGCTTCGAGGGTTTTTCTAAAATAGTCATCAAAAATATAAAAATGAAAAAATACAACCATGTCGGCAGCCACATTGCGGAAAGGAGCGTTGTTTCCTGTTGATGATTGAGAGAGAAGGTTCCCTGCATGTCAAAGAGATGAGTTGGCTCAGAGTACATTCCACGGGTTCTCTTAAAGACGCGTGATTGGTTTTCGATGCGACATCCACCAATGAGAGTACGAGTGGATTTATGGTTCGAGCTGTCGAGTTCAGCAATCGCGTTGACGGGGTTATGTCCTTGTACAGGGGAACTGTGAAGGAAAAGGATAAACAAAGACAGCAAATACCCATCCCCATGTTTCTCTCCAGGCTGAAGCCCCGAGCTCTATCGTCAGTGCCTCCAGCAGAAGAGTCTCAGAGGGTCCTTAAAGCTTCTATCAGTCAAGTGAGAGCCTCTCCTCCGCCACCAACGCAAGACTCTTCACCTCTTTCAGAAAGCATTGATGATTAATGTTTATTACTATAAAAGGTTTTGTAATTAAACTTATTACTTAGCACTGACACGTTTAAGTAAATACTTATACTGTTGTCATTTTTGTCTTAAATGTGTAAAGTATAAATGTTGTTTACATATTTAAAACATTCTTGTTCTCCAATACACGAAAACTCCTAAGGGCAAATCCTACTTCGCGGTTTTTCAGCTTTCTGGTCACCATTAACAGCGAAAAAGAGGGATCACTGTAAATCACTATTCAAATTTTATGGAATTTAAAGTAGAGTCTATGAATAAAATTTGGAAGAGAAAGAATTTTTAATTCTTCATGAATGGCACTATTTCGAAAGTACCAAGGAGCATTTATAATTTCTCTAAGAATTAAATTTTGAGTAACAGTTAGAATTTTAATGTTAGAATCTGCTGCATAGGACCACACTGGTTCTGCATACGAAAGAATGGGACGCAAAAAGGAAGTGTAAATGAGCAGCTTAATTATAATATTCATTTTGCTATGGCGAGAGATTAGGTGATACAGAGCTCGCTTAGCATTGCGATATTTATTTTTGACCGAAAGAAAATGTTGCTTCCAAGTTAAATTTTTGTCTAAAGTAGCACCTAAATACTTGACGGTATCCAACTAGGAAATACAAGCTCTATTGATGTGTATGTTGTAATTAACGCAAGACTTTCTCTGCATGGCTGTAGGTCGAAGTCGAAGTTTTTACGAAATACCTAGCAGTGAAAAAATGTGCTACTTCAACCTCCGAACGAATAAGGATCCAAAACAAAATTTATTGAATCAAGAAAAACAAGTCGCCAAAATAAATATAATACGCTTACAGCGGCTTCCGAAAAACGAATGTAAAAAAGCTGTAAGGTGAGAATTATGACAATGCATATGTGAAAAACAACGCGTTAAATGGTTAAATGTAATCATTCTGTACCTTGACAATGAATAAACACATCAGAAAGTAATCAAAATTACACTCAGCCAGAGTAAATTAAACAAATTTGGGAAACGTAACTCAGTAACCATCTATTCGGCGCTGAGGGAGTTACAAAATACATAAGAATTGATATACAGTTAAAAATATTAAAGCACAGTAAAAAATATACGACTCCAGGTACAATTTAACACTAAACATACCGTATAACGGGTCAAATGACCCATAAGGTTTATGTAAAAGATGCGATGGAAAATGACTTAACCCTTTAAAGGTCACCTACATAAATTCTTTGGAATATAATGAAATTAGTTTATAAATATTAGCTATAACTATTATAAATGTAAACTGTTTTAAAATTTTTTGAATTCTTAGAGGGGTTTGCCTTAGAGATACCATAGGTGGGATTGAGGGGGGGGTTAACTGACAACACCCCCTTGTACAATTTGAACACAATGCTTTTTAAAATTTTAAGAATAAAATTATTCTAAGAACAAAAAATAAGTGTTCTTCAAAAAGTATAATAAATAAGTACTTCAACAGTTTATAAGTGTTGTTTGAATACATATTTTTGTTTGGGATCATAAGTAAAAAAAATCGAATTACTAACTTTCAAGTTACAGTAAGTATAAAAATATATATATATATATATATTTCAGAAGAAAAATTAAATGCTCTACTATCATCTATTGTAAGTTTTAAATATTAAAAACATAAAAAAATCCATAAGAAAACACTCATGTATCTCCAAAAATTAGAAAAAAACTGTTTTACAAGAGGTTTCGCTGTGAAACCACTGTCCAGTAGAGGGTTAAAAATTCTTATTCTTTGTGTTTGCAATATATAAAAATTGACAATATACAATTTTGTTTAATTATAATAAAGTTTATTTGTCTATTTCCTCCAATTTTCACATTTCATACATTTATAATCAGAAAAAAATAATCCAGTCATTTGACCGGCTATTATAGAAATAAGTATGTATTAAGTGTTGGTATGGTTAGTGTTAATAACATATAACAAAAAGATATTTTTATTTGCTTTTATAAAATTGTAACATTTTTAGTTGATTTTCAAGGATTTTTATAATTTTTTTTATTTTTATATTTTTAAAAAGGCAATGACAGGACAACACACAATTAAGTTTGAATAATTGCAGAGAAAGATAGCTGATGATGTGATAATCAAAAAATATTGGAAGAATAAAGAAGTTAAAATCAGACAATTAAGATTTAAAATTTAGAATTTAGAAAAAAGTCTTTGCTGTAAAAGCTTGGCTGTAAACATAGTGGCTTTGCATGTAAAAGTGTTGATCCTAATTTTCCATCTGTCAAGCCATTCAGTAGTTTTGACTAGGTGTTTATTAACGGCAGTCACAGCAAATATAAAATTTTTGTTTGAAGAGAAAATAGCAGTATCGTCTGCGTAAATTGTATTGGCCTGCGATTAGCCGCCCACTGGAATCTCCAGTGTAGGGCGTTTCGTACTAAACCAGGAATACCAGTCCAGCGACGAAGTTGGAGCCCTGAACCAACCGCCTATCGGACGTTTATTTAGCAAAAATAAGATTTTTTTGTGGGGTTACATGTAACATGCTCCGGCAGCACGTGGAGGGGGGGGACCTCCACAGGAGTCCTGCCCCTGAACATGGCCGTTTGGAAACAGAGGTAAATGATGACATATTTCGGCATACCGGGGGGAGTCTTTCGCAGAGGTCCTGCCCTTAACAAGGCCGTTGACTGTGAAACGAGTTATGCTGATACAGAGCTGTTACACTGTACGGTGAATACTTACACAAAACAAACAAGACACAAGAATAATATAAAGATAGAAGAACATTATAATTAGGTGTCATGGATGACACTCGTAGTTAACAAAAATAATGATATGAAGTAAGCACATATAGGTTATAATGGCTAGTACTAGTATGCTATGACATGATGAGAAACAATAATAAATAGATGATTACAGATATTGATGCGAGTACCAGGGTACACGACAAACATTGGTGATTGGTGCTATGTAAATATATGGATAATACTGGTAGGTTGACAAATAGTGATTATATACATGGGTGTTGCAAGGTCGGTTGAAGGATGCACAGAGATGTCATTGATATAAATATAAAATAAAAAGTAGGGCCGAGAAGGGATCCCTGTGGAACGTCGCAATGGATAGGAAATTTTAAAGAAAGAGACTGATAGACTTTAACCCGAAACGTTCGACCGGAGATGTAACGCACCCACTTTCTTGTGCTCTACGTCAGCGTGGGACCTGCCCGCCTACTTTTTCTGGGGCAGGTATGTTCGTGCCCTGTCGCTGGGATGCATATACTCCAAATGATTCCTCAAAAACTTGGACGGACGAAACAACATTTTATTTACAACATAAATAAAAACAAATTAAAGAAAATGAAATATCATAGTGAGTCTCAGAGCCAGTCCCAGCCAGATTTTTAATGACCGAGCGTCGTCTTTCCTCACATCAGCGCAGAGAGAGATGTTTCTCGGCTGGCGGCTCTATCTCGACTCCCCAACTCTCTGAACTCCGCTGCCCGCTTGCAGATTCCTCCCTTCTTCGAGGTGGGGGGGGTCTGGAAACTTGAGCCCTGCCGAAGAGAGCACTAACTCCTTCTCCAAGGCCCTGCAAAAACAAATTACGACACTGAAAATCCTTATCGGCTCCCCTTTTGCCGGCCGGCTTCTTATTTTCCCCAAGAAATGCCATGGGGAAGGGGACAAATGGGGCGATTCTGCCGATGTCATCCAGAGCACACAAAGTGGTGGGTGCACATTCCTTACAGGAGAGATAAGAAAAGGGAAGTTCAATGAGATAATTAGGGAAGTTGAAACGAATTAATGAGGACATATATCCAGATTTTGTCGAAAGCACGAGCAACATCGAGAAAAATGGCCGCAGTAGAGAGATTATTTAGTTTATTTTTGGCGAGAATATCAGTGATGCGATAAACCTGATAAGGAGCCCAGAGATTAAAAAAAAGCCAAATTGGTAAGGAATGATAATGTTATTTTCTTCTCTATGATTATTGACTTCACGAAGAATAAATATTTCTGTAATTTTGCTGAGAGTATTAAGAAGATTTATTGGATGATAATTATCTGGAGAAGAGTGATCCGTTTTAGGTTTTGAAATAGGAACAATAATAGAATTTTTCCCTATGTCTACTTCTAGAGGAGGGTAAAAGCTTCTCATTTCATATATATATATATATATATATATATATATATATATATATATATATATATATATATATATATATATATATATATATATATATATATATATATATATATATATATATATATATATATATATATATATATATATATATATATATATATATATATATATATATATATATATATATATATATTTATATATGTATATGTATATAAATATATATACATATATATATTATATATATATATATATTATATACATATATATATATATATATATATATATATATATATATATATATATATATATATATATATATATTATATATATATATATATATATATATATATATACATATGAAATAACGTAACTAGTCAAGGCATTATGTGTCGTGTAGTCCTCGTTTATATTTGGGTATTCGCCTGTGATCAAATTTATAGTGGCATTTATTTTGGTTGCGTTGTGTAAAAATATTTTAGTACTCAATTTAACCACAGCTTCTGAGAAACTACAGACATAAAAATATGAAAATAAACTAAGAGCTAAATTAAAAGCATCTGAAACCAGCTTAAAATAAAAAAAATAAATTTATTTTAATGATATATAAACATCTATGTACACACAATCTGATTCTATCTTCCTAAAATTTACTTTTTACACAAGTTTACATTAGGTGCCACTCTAATTTAGTTCGGACAATAATTTTTCATCACTTAAGTAAACATGTAAATATAAGAGAGAGGACCTAATCTCAATTTCAAATATATGTAAAAGGGGGGTACCTTTGTGAGTTAATATGGTGTGCCCGGAACACTGCTGGATGAGGGCTGATTAGGATTGGGTGTGTCTGGATCTTCCGTCGGTCTGGTCAGGGGCTTCCTTCTGAGTGTTTGGGGGTGCGGCCGTAATATTTGATACAGGAACACTTCCCGTCGGACTTGTTTCCTCGACTGGACTCCCGAACACCTTCCGTCGGATTCTCTCCTCGTCTGGACTTCCGAACTTTCTCTTTTTTTTAGATTTTTCTTATTTTATTTATTTCATCCTTGTCCCATCTTCCTTCTTATCGTCCAATCGGGATCGTTGTAAAAATATAATTTGTCTTCTTAAACTTCGCCTTGAAACCGCCAACGTGGAAAGCCTTGTCCCTTCTAATTGGGCACTGTCCCTTAGGGACTCATAAATAACTCCACAAAGGTACATTCTAATTTACTGTCAAGTACGGAGACAGGATTCTTATCTGGGACTGGGATCAGAGCCCCGTCCGAGTCCACCGTACAAGACAACAATAACCGTTGAATATAAATATATGGTCCTCTGTCTTACAAAGATGAGATGAGGTCAGATTTAGATCCCTAGCATTTTACTTCTTGTATGAATGAATTAATTATATTACTGATCTAAATCGCCTCATCACAATGAGTAATGAGGTTAATTTTTAGACAGAAAGCAGACTTGCATAATAAAAATATTTTGCTTTGATGTAATTAAATTTAATGTTATTAATATTAGATAATTATATTACCTGAATATTAACTTTTTTTGTAAATAAAAAATTATGATTGTGTCAACGTTACCGTGGTGATTGAAGGGATTATTAGAAATGCAACAAATAATTATTAGATACCAGAATATTTGTTTCGTGAGTAGCAAATTATATGCTTATAATTTATAATAATTAGTTAATTGCTTATATTTTGTACTCATACAGAATAAATAATAGACTCGTATGTTAAAGTTTTTCGTATAAAAAATTTTTGCAGAAGTATTTTTTTAATAGAACAGAGAATTTTTAAATGTTTACTGCATAAGAATTTTTTGTACCGCCTCAAGTCTAATGTTTTTAACACTAACTGCAAGGGCCAGTGTTAAAGGCTATAGAATTAGGCCTTTTTATTTAACAAGGGCTTGATTAACAGAAGAGTACAATCATTAAACAATACTTAAGTCCCCCCCCTCAAAAAAAACTTTTCTTATCACTCTATTTTTTCCTTTTGTTGTTTATTTTTTCCTTTTGTTGTTTCCTTTTGTTTGAGAAGTTTCGTCAATTCCTATGACACGATGAGAACCAATATTTTTTTTCTGTCTTTGTTGTAGACCTCAAAAGTTGATATTTTCACAAAATTTAACTATTATATGCTATGAAAAAAATGAATAATTGGGAATAACTAACTATATTTGGCAAGGTATCATGTTTAGCATGAAAGTATGAGTATATTTTTCCTTCGAGAAATATCCAATATTTTTATTTTTATATAAATATTAGGCAATAATCTGTAGTGTCACAAATCCCATAAATCATTATTTTTCTTGGATACATCTCTCTTTCTCTCTCTCTCTCTCTCTCTTTCTCTCTCTCTCTCTATATATATATATATATATATATATATATATATATATATATATATTTAAATATATATATATATATATATATATATATATATATATATATATATATTTAAATATATATATATATATATTAAAATATATATATATATATATATATATATATATATATATATATATATATATATATATGTATATATATATATATATATATATATATATATATATATATATAAAATATATATATATAATATATATATATATATATATATATATATATATATGTATATATATATATATATATATATATATATATATATATATTTAAATATATATATATATATATATATATATATATATATATATATATATATATATATATATATATACATGTATGCATGGTACCCTTGGCAATTCTCAGCAAGGTGAATTTACTCCGAGGAAGCGAAGTTTTACTTTTACGGTATGGCGACAACCCTCCCCAGTGGAACGCCGACATAGACGGATCCCTGACGCAGACGAGGAAGGTCGTTAAGTGCAGATTGCACTTCTCGCTTTTCCACTATTTGATCGCCAAGACGGGCTCTGATGTTATGCCAGACAGGCACTGATGTCCAGTTTTTTATTTCATTGTCCCTAGACACGACCACCTATTCTGTAAATACTTTGTAAATAGTTTAATTAAATAAGTTCCTTTTAGTTAAGCTTTTGTGCATCTTTTCCACTGTGGGAATAAATCTCTCCCCCCCACACATTTATATATATATACATATAATGTGTGTGTGTATTAACTGGACACAAAATGCAACAGTGTCTTTATTACACCTTTAAATGATATATGCATTACAAAAAATAATAAACTTGTTTTAAATTTAAAGATATTTATTTTTATATTATAAAAAGAGGGGGAAAAGTTTAACATAAAGCAGTTTACATAATAAATAATGATAAAAAATAATATGTATAATTATTATATTAGCAATTAAAACTGAAGCTACCAGTTACGTATTACTAACATTGTAATTAAATACATAAGTACTACTATAAAATAATTTAAATGCTCGATGCTATTATTTCTTGAACATACATACATATATATATATATATATATATATATATATATATATATATATATATATATATATATATATATATTTATATATATATATATATATATATATATATATATATATATATATATATATATATATATATATATATATATTGCCAAAAGTAAAAAAAAAAAAATCTCTTAGAAATAATATGCTAGTTCTTAAATAGCCACTGTTGAAAAAAAATAAATGTAAGTATAATTAAATTAATTTCTTCCCAAAGTTCCCAAAATTCCAGGTTGATTCCCCAAAATTCCCGGGTTTATTCCAACCTCTTTAAAATTCCGGCTATTTTACATCTCTACGAATAACAGACCTGTAACTGAATAATTAAAAATAATGAATAAGTTGTCTAAAGATATAAAAGATATACTTCAATTTAGTCTAGAATACTTTCTGTTCAAGAGTTTAGAACCTAAGTAAAAGAAGATAATTAATACATCTACCTATGATCGTAATAAACTCTTCAATAACATTCTTTCGAAGAACACTTTCCTACAAATAACAGCAGTATGTGGATTTAACCTCAAAAGTTTTAATGACATTTATTCAATAACTTTAAAGAAAACCCTTTCAGTTTTAAAAGCAAGCATAAAGTTGGAGAAAGCTTCTTTACGTTCTCCGTAAGTTATCTCTTTTGTCTACTTCAAACAGATTTATGAAGCTGTTACACTTTTAATTAGGTTCTCGAAATTGCAGATTTGTGAATTCGTGCATGCTTGAAAGTTTTAGAAAATTGTTATTCATTTGCAAAATGAAAACTTTCTATAAAGAATCTTGTGAATTATTTGGTTATTTTTTTAAATTTTCGTTTCAAATATAAAGAGCTGAATTCAGTGACCGGTATTAAGTTAATGATAAATATTACGATATATTCATTATTCGAATACCATTATTTAAATTTATGATGATGTTCGCTTTATATATCTTACGAAATAATTTCAAGTTGCATACTTATTTAAGGCACTTAACACATTGCATACGGGACACGTACTACTACGTTTTTTGACGATTGATACTTGAGCGTTGGACACATACTAGTACGTTTTCTGAAGATTGATATTTGAGAGCGGGTCACGTAATAGTACGTTTTCTGATAATTTATACTTGAGCGCGGGACACGTACTCGTACGTTTTCTCACGATTGATACTTGAGCGCGGAACACGTACTAATACGTTTTCTCACGATTGATACTTGAGAATGGGACACGTACTAGTACGTTTTCTGATGATTGATACTTGATCGCAGGTCACGTACTAGTACGGGTTTTGAAATGTACCTCTTCATAGAGGGAAGAGCTTACAACGTTACCGCACTGTAAAATATTATGAGTTTTATAATTGCTCTTTTAATTTTTTTATCATGTAAAAATGTTTATATATAACATAATTCGAAAAATTTAAAACTACATACAACTATTTCTATTTGATTTTTCATATTTACGATACTATTATAAATTTTTCACTAAAAATATTTTTTGTTTACAAAAATCTTATGATTGTTATTTATATATGTCTATTTATATATTTCAATATAAAATACGAAAAGTTGGTTAAAAAAATTAAATAATTTTCGATCTAATTGAGATTTAACTGAATAGCTAAATTTACGGGCAAAACGCCAGCTCGTGGTACAATTCCGCTGCGAAATGTACCTGCACACGATGTGTTAAAAGTGTAAATCAGTTTCTCTTTGTAATCATTAAGCATTTTAATTCAGGGAATAAGTTTAAAGAATTATCAGCTTCGAGAAAATATCACTGTAAGATTTTATGCTATTTAGAGTTTGCAATGATTTTTTTTTTCAGAAAATTTTTAGATGTCAAATAACTTTGTGACTACCTTTTGTATAATTTTTGCTTTAAATGCTAGTTTTACGTTGAAGGTGTTGTTAAGAAACTTATATGATTTCCTTATTAATCAATGTAGTTTGCAGTTTTAGTATATTAGTCGTAGTATCTGTGTAGTTGTGAATTTAATATGTTACTACATATCCATATGAGGGTATCCATAATTAAATTTCCCTTCTTTAATACTAGAACCACTCGATGTATCTAATACCACCGGCTGTGTCAAACTTAACCTGGTTAGTATAAATTCATATTGTCGCTCAAAAAGTCCCTAAATTTATGCACAGTGACATTATTCATTTTTTGACATTAAAATTAATGCAATATATGCTAAACGTTAGATATTAAATTATCAAAAAGTATTTATCTTCATATATAAATTTCTTCTGTCTATTTTTTAAAGGCCGATAGTTGGCCGATTGGTTAGAGTTTTGACCATCGGTGCCGGAGTTCGTGGCTTCGAATCCCACTATGGCTTGGATATTCTTGCCTTTCGGAATCGGCTTTAAGAAGTAGGTCTCGGTATTATTATCCCTCGTGTGCAAAACAGTAGATCGTAGCTCTCCAAACCAAAAAAGAAAAAAATACCTTCCTAAATGGCTGGTCTGATTTTGATGAAATTTTGTGCATGTAATTAAGTTGATTCGAGAATAGTTTAGATTCTCAATTTGATCCGATAGAAAAAGGTTTTTTTTTTTCATTAAAAACCCAGAATTTAGCACTTATTGAGATATAATTCCGCTATAATAATTATAATGCCACTTGTAAACCTTCACTGCCAAAGTATGTGTGGCGCAGTGGGTGATGTAACCCACGAGTTAGAATTCTATTCTTAGACTAACATATAACGGGACTAACTTAGACTAATATATAACATATAACGGGTCGTATAACGGGAGCGGTAAAAAACTTTACTGGCCGTATGTTAGTTGACAACTTTAATTTATCTTGTCACATTACATGACAGAATGGACAGCAGAGGTTTTAATATTGACAGTGATTATTTGGCGATATATATCAACGATGTCCAATATTTAGCGAATCGATTGCAAACCGTGTAGGTATGTATAAAAATAAAACACACAAACGAACAGACTTCTTACTTTTTAAAGATATATAACTTAAACTCTAGATATTTATTAGTATTTGAAAATAGACTCCTAGACTTTTATGAAAATAATTTATTGTTAATACCGGTGATAAAATTTTCATTGCAACAAGAATCGGTGATTAAATTTAAAATTATATCATATGTACCTAAACTACTATTTAAGCCAAATATAAAAGAAATTTATTTACTTAATATCTAAGTTCGGTGATAAAACGTATGAAAATAGTACAGACGTTTTTTAAAAAATTTAAAATAAGAAATGATTAAAGGAGATGGTGAAAGGAATGACGCCATAATGTTAGAATAAAATGTTATTTTAAAGGTGATAAATGGATCCTTTTAATCACCTGCACTTAAAATGGGGTTTGATATAATGGTATTAAACGCTCAAAAAGGGGGAAAGGGTGGATTTCGAACGTTTTAAAGACGACACTTTGAATTTTGCTAACCCTAACTCATCAAGAATCCAAGATGGATGCCTCTATCCATTCGAGGTCCAACCCCTTCATCAATTCGAGGACAGGCGGGCAGATAGCTTAGGCTATTATTATGTAGGGGATATGGAACCGGAAGGATTCCTACTAGCCAATATTCGAGAATATTTGCTAAGGTTCCTTTAGAAGAATTAACTTTAAAATATTATCTTAAACCGAAAGTGATAAAAATATCATTACATATATATATATATATATATATATATATATATATATATATATATATATATATATATACATATATATACATATATATATATATATATATATATATATATATATATATATATATATATATATATATATATGTATATGTATATGTATATGTATATGTATATGTATATATATATATATATATATATATATATATGTGTAAATGTATAAGTATATGTATATATATATATATATGTATATGTGTATGTGTATATATATATATATATATATGTATATGTATATGTATTTGTGTATATATATATATATATATGTATGTATATATATATATATATATATATATATATATATACATATATATACATATATATATGTACATATATGTATATATATACATATATATATATATATATATATATAAATATATATACATATACATATATATACATATACATATATATACATATACATATATATACATATACATATATATACATATACATATATATATACATATATATATACATATATATATATACATATATATATATATATATATATTTATATATATATATATATATATATATATATATATAAATATATATATATATATATATATATATATATATATATATATATATATATATATATATATATATATATATATATATATATATATATATATATACTAATACTTAGGTCGATATCTTAGAATTAAAATTTTTTGCAGGAAATTTTTTTTTAATTACCCTCTCTAGATAAAAAGTATCCAGGGAAACACTGTCCAAATCTCCAATTTCGCATTCAGGTGCAAAACAAAAAATGTAGTTTTCGGTATTTACAAATCGTTTCTCTGTTTCTTTTAGATCTCATTTTCCGGCAGAGAATGAAAATTACAAATTAAATTATCATGTAATAGCAGAGCGGATTTGAATGAATTTAAAATTTAATTCAAACAACACATTTTTATTAGTGTTCTATGATCAATTTGAAGGTTAAATTGAAAACATTTCATTGTCTCGGAAATGTATTTTTACTGAACCAAATAAGATGTATGTAAAAACCAATTGAAAGATATTTAATTGAAATAAAAATAAATTAGAAAATTATATAAAACATATTTATTTTAACTTCCGTAAACTTATTTTGGTTTAGTGTCTTCAAATCTATAGAGAAAGTGCATGATTGTAAACAAATACGAGTGCTGACTTCAAATCAACTTTCTCGTTGGCAAAACATTGCTTGTTTTCCTTGTATCTTATGAGCTTCGATATGAATCACGTATACAACAAAACTAAATTTATTTAAGTGAAGGTATAGGAATTATCAATAACTGGCCAAGAAATTCAAAATAACTTTTTTTTTAGAATTTAAAAAATTATATATACTTTTAAAAAAAATTAAACACTTTACACAGTTTTATTAACACATTGTGTGCGGGTACATTTCGCAGCGAAATTGTACCGGGGGTGGGCGTTTTGCGAGTAAATTTAGTTATTCGGTTAAATCTCATTAGATTTAAAATTTTTTAATTTTTTAACACACCTACCTTTCGTATTTTATATTGAAATATATAAAAAATATATAAATAGAAACTATAAAGATTTTGTAACAAAAAATATATTTTGTAGTGGATAAATTTATAATAGTATCGTAAATATGAAAAATTAAATAGAAATAGTATTATATAGTTTTAATGCTTTCGAATTATGTTATATATAAACATTCTTTCATTCCAGAATCTATGTAGTAGACAAGAACATTCGGCTTGGTTTCCTGTACATATCGTTATTTTTGTACTTACAAACAAACCATGTTGTTACACTAACCCGTACTAGTACGTGAGCCGCGCTCAAGTATCAATCGTCAGAAAACTTACTATAGTATGTGTTCCGAATACAATGTGTTAAGCATCATAATCAAAGAATAACTACTTTGATTATGTTAACAGCACAATAAACTATTACATACTATTATTAAAATTATTATCATTATAAAAGTGTTTGGCGCAAATTTTTGAAGAACTTGGAGTCTAGTCTTGCCTTTTCATAGCTTTAATCTAAATCATTCGCAATATAACATTTTTAGGAAAGCAATAAAATCCAATTTATTCGCCTTTTTTAAAACGCTTAGTACATCCATAAGTACAACAGCTTGTTACCATTTTCAGATAATTGACAAAATTAAAACCCCAATAAAAAGCGCAATCCGTAGGAAATTCAAATGTTTTACCAACGAGGAAGTTGAGCTGCAATTTTTGCTGCACCTGATGTCATGCGCACATTTTCTATAGATTAGTAATAAGTGTTGCCAACAACAAAAAAGAAAAAAGATTTCATAATTTACAAGATTTTAAGCATTAAAATCTACAGTTATTAAAATATTTCTGAGAATTAGATTAATTGTGTTTAAATTATTATTTAATACTTGAAATGGTTTTTTTTATCCCTTTTGTCAGTTGATTATTTTTGTTTGGTTAGAAGAAATTAATGTTTTTTGACTTTTTCTAAATAAATAGCACATATTTATAAAAATTGTTATCATTCTATTTGTTAGTTTTTGAAATATTGGCATGTATTAGTACAACCTAATTTTGATTCTTTTAGTATAGGGTGCTTAAAAAATGACCGGTATATTTGAAAAATCAATAAAATTTAAACGACAGTGATAGAAATACACCGTTTATTGCAATATGCTTGGGACAATAGTAAATTTTTAGGCAGAACAAAATTCAATATTAGTTACAATATTCCACAACAGATGACGCTGCAGTCTGGAAAAATCTTAAATACGATATTTTCCAGATATCCACCATGAGCAGCACTAATATGGCTATTCTCAGAACGAAACTATCAGAAACCCGTGTAAACGTCTTAGGCGGGATGGCTTCACATGCAGAACAGATGTACTGTTCCAGTTATTCAACTGTTTCTGGATAATGGCAGTACACCTGGTCTTTTAATAGTCCCCACAGACAATTCCAAATCTTGTTATCCATTTGCTGTAGAAAGACAATATCCGCAGCGACGTTTTCTAGTAAAAAATCTTCCGTCCAATGCCGAGATGAAGGTAAATGGGTTAGACGGAGTACCTAGCGAAGTGTAAAGTCTTCACTTAAACCTCCGAACGTAAAACAGATCAAAACACAATTTATGCTTCAAGGCAAAAAGTATTCCAAACAAAAACTTAATACACTCGAGCTCCCAAGGAAGCGAAGAGGTGAGAACGTTCTCATAGAAAATTATGAGTAACCAAGGCGTTGTCTAATTCAGGGATAATTAGACTGTAACCTCGATTATGACCAGCAGTTATGGTAATCAGCAATACACAGAAATCAATGCAACATGAAGCTCAGAAAATACATAAATAAAGTAAAAAGGTCTCATGGACTATAAAAAATTGCAACTGTGTATTGATCTATGCATGTAAGACAATAGATATAACCATTTGGTAGCAATGGATCATAAAGATCACTACGTACTTCTCGAAACCTTTCTGATGTTTTTTGTTATCTTCCCAATACCGATTTAATTTTGATTTTTGACAAGGAATACAAGCCTTCATCCAAAGCTGCATATCTTTCTTCATATTCACTCAACCAAATTTTGAATATATTAATATTATAGTTAATTTAATTCGAGGGTGGGACAATCCATGAAATTTTTTAAATCTTTTCATACAATAAGCCTTAGGTACGGTGACGAAGCCAGGAAAAAAACTTCGTAGGGGGCTCATAATTTCAGACAAAAACATGACAGCTTGAAAAAGCTAAAGCTTGTTTACAACTGACCAAAATTGAAAAACAAATAACTATATATGCATTGCAGTCAGTTTAAAATACTTTATAGTGGTAAAAAGTATAACTTTCAGCTTTATTTTACTCGGCTGTTGTATAAGCGTCTCCATAATATCCTTTATATAATAATAGCCTCAGTTATCTGTTCGTCTGAATTCCCTCGAATTTAAGAAGCGGTAGGACCTGTGGCTCTATTCTCCCCTCTTCGTTGGGCTAACGAAGTTCGCTGACAACCGGTTTTGGGGTAGTAGTGACGTCATTTACCGAAAAGATGGGAAAAGAGCGATTCTCCCCTCCTCAAAGAAGGATTTCTGTTCGTTACGGCTTCGTCTACTGAACGAAAACATTACCCTGTCGTTACCTGTCTTCGGTGATCGTTTACGACCTGGCTACCTACATAGCAGCTTTTTTCTTGAAGAATGAAATTAGCAGATAAAGTTTAAGAAATGAGAGGATATTTAAAAAGAGAACTGATACATTTTCGTTGGCAATTAAGTATTTTATTCATTTATATAGATTTCCAAAATATTTAGTGGTCAATTTATGTAACAATCTTAACCATGAATTGAACAGATTGGCTAGTGTTAATGCAGCACTTTCAACTGAAACTAAGGTGTTTTTTTTTCTTCAAAATTTAAATTTATTTAAATAAAGTTATTCTTTTTATACTGTTCCACAATAATTTTATTTCAATCTTATTATGCTTTTAACGTACGCAGTAGTTCAACAAAAATATCATTTATCATTTCAGAAAAAAATTAACTTTAATTGCATTTTAGAATCAAAATCTTCTAGACTAGACTTTTGTTGCTAGTGTAAAATATTTAAGATATTGAAATTTTACAGTGTAATCTAAATAAATGTCATTTAATAGTATGTGATAACTTAATTTTTCTTATTATAAATTAGCTATGCTAGTTTTAAATAAATATTTAGAAAAGAACAATTTATATTAGTATTTATGCTTTATGCATTGTGAAATAAATTATTTGAATTCCAGATTAATTGTGCTTTAGCACTTTATGCTACAGGCTCCTACCACAGAGCAATTGGGCAGAGCTGTGATCTGGGATTAAGTCAAACTTCATATTTCTGTTGTTTATATAACATTATTAAAGCATATTGTTATGAAATTTTAAATTAGATTCCTTTTTGCATTATATATATATATATATATATATATATATATATATATATATATATTTGCATATTTGTACATTAACAGAGGTACTAAATGCAGATTGCAATGTAATTATTAAATAATGAAACTTTTGATGTAAAATGTAAAATGTAAATGTAATAAAGCTTCTTTTGATAATGATTAAGTGTAATTTTTCTGTCCATAAAAAGTACCACAAAATACTATACAATCAGTGTGGGACACATTACACAGCATTGCATTTAGAAACTGAAACTATAAAGATTAAACAATTTATATTTATTATTTTAATGTTATATATATTACAACATTTATAAAAACTTTTAAATTAGATAAAATGAGAATAAGTAGTTCTTTACGTTTGCAATTCTGTATTTTGATAAATATTTGAATGATGATATACGTTTGCAATTCTGTATTTTGATAAATATTTGAATGATGATATATAAAATCTAATAATTGTAAATGTATTTTGCTCTTTCAACGAAATTAAGACAATGCTTCTAACAAGCAATAAATCAGGTGTGTTTCTGATATGAAATTTTATGTGGGTTTGTACTGAAAATTGTAATAAACAAGTTTTTTTCTGAAAACTAAAAAAAGGCCATCTTTTACCTCAAATAATATTTATATATGATTTTGAAGATAATCAAACCTTTCTGTCTTTCTTTTCTAATCATTTTTTTCTTTATTGCCTTGTCACATTTTTTTCTGCCATAAATCAAGTAAAAACATTTCTTGTGTCATTTGATTAACTTTTTTAATTTTGAGAAACTTTTGAATAATATGCATGCTAGATCAGATATACAAGAGATCGATTTGCATTTTTAAAACAATATATAAATATATAAATTCATGTATAATAAGTTAAATTACGAAATTGAATATTTTCTTCCTGGATAATAAACACACATTTATATATGCTTGTAATTGAATTTTATACAGAACATGCATATATTTACGACTCCATAAGGAAGTAATATACGAATTATTACATATTAATATATCGAAGTATCTATATTTAAGGAATGTTATATCAGAATATTAAAACTCAGATATAGCCCAGCTCTAATACCGACATCTGAAAATTCCCTTTATTAATATCTTTTATTTTAAATTAGCATGGTTTTTTTTTTTAATTTTTTTAGAGAAATTTGTGTAAAGTTCCGAAAATTTTGTCTAAATAGCAGAATTTTTTTTTCAAATTGGAATCACTCATGCAACAAACTTTAGTTTGACTATTTTAGGATTTAATAAATTAATATTGTCAAAATATAGTATGTAGAAATATACTTTTTTCCATTTTTTTGATATCGATTTGATAGGTTCCAATCCATCGGCATTTAGTAGATTTGTTAATGCATTCTACAATTCTTCTTTATCTATTGCATTAAAATCCAGAGTTAATTTAGCGTTACACATTTTTTCATTATTTCCAATAATTTTTTTTTAACACAAACTAGCTAGAGAGCTTATTGCTCTATACACATGAGCGCTTGCTTACAAATAATTCGCTCAAACTTTCTGGGAAATGGGACTGGGAATGAACTGGGAATATGATTGGTTGAAAAACGAAGCCTCGAAACCAAACTCGTTTTAGCGAACAAGCGTGAACGAAGATTTGCAACGAAACGGGGGGGATCGCTTTCGGTCGAATGTTCGTTGAAATGAGGAATTTTCACGTTTTCTAATTTTGATTTTAAACGATAGAAGACAAAAAAGTAAGCAGGACAGTAGCTATTTTTCTTTCAATTGGGGGCCTAATGAGTGATTTCTGATGGGTTTTATAGCGGACTCTTTAACGATTCTCAAAAACGATACTTTTTCTCCGTTGAGTTTGTGACGTTATCGTTCATGTCGACACCGACCGCCTATGCTGTTTACATGTTAAAAGGCGACTTTTAAATTTGTTTCTGTGTAAAGTATCGCATATAATAGAAATTTTTTTATTATGTCTGGCATTAAAAAATCATAGTATAAATATTGTATTGTGCCACTCTGTCAAAATACAGCAACTAATTGCAATGAGAAGATATTTTTCAGCGTTTCCAAAGATCCACATGCACCTAAAATCTGGACAACTGCGATGAAAAGGGATGAGAAATTAAATCCCAAATTATCATATAAATCATCTCTATAGGTTTGGGAAGACTATTTTTAGGTAAATAAATGCTTGCTTTTGTTTAAATATTACTAGTTTAGAAAAAGTAAAGTATATAAAAATACATATATACCTTTAAAAGAACTTTTGATTAACCAGTGCTTATTAACTTTTAAAACTGCTCATTTTCAAGTATTATCAAAGAGTTCAACTACAATAAATGTTTGATAAAGCATATAAATATCGTAAAACATATAAATATCTAAAGCATATAATTGTCTAATAAATAACTCGGGGGAGGGGAAGGTTATGTATTTTTAAGGTATTATAAATATTTTCTTCAATGATGCATACTTTCTTAATTGAATCAATTCACAGTGATATTTTTCGATTAAATTGGTGACTAATTTGAAAAAAGTATATAATATTTTTAAAATACTTATAATGATATACTTTAAAAATTAAATTTAATTTCAGAAACTTTATACATTTTTTAATTTAACATTAACATTAAAGACAATAAAATTGTATTGCTATTTAAAAATACATAAATAATTAAGTAAAGCCTTTTAAAGATTTTAAATTTTTCATCAAATTTAAAATTCTTAAGAATTAGTTTGGTTTTGGAGCGCTACGATCTACTTTTTGAAACACGAGGGTAAAGGCTTTCAATCCAGAGGCTTCTGTCACTAAGCACAAAAATGACAACGAGCGAAAAATAAACACATAAAAGAGCAAAGAAATAGAAGGGTGGATTCGTGAGTTCATAGCACAATAACTCGAGAGTAGAAAGTTTAGGAATAGAAAAACATAAAATATTTTTGCGGCTATGACATCCGTACAAAACAAACAAAAAATAATGAATTAAAATGTCAAAATCGAAAAAATTGTAAAAGAAAAATAAATGTTTTAAAAATAATTAAATTGCATTAAAAACCCGAAAAAGGCCTAAAGAATAATAAATAAACATATAAACAATTTTAATTAAGTTCTTGAATTTTTGTATCGTCATGAATAGAACCGAGCTCCCGAGGAGTACGATGATACTATGCAGCAGGCGTACTTAACCACCATGCAACACGCCCACATTGATGAAAGGCAAAATAAAGTATTTCTTGGAGTCAGAAAACGATGCGTAGATTTAAATATTAGGCTCCACCCTCAAAAGGAAAACGGAAAACCAAAACAGTACGGAGGATGTGAAATCAATACATATGGAATAATAAAAATAATTTAACGTACGAAAAGTGATGTACGGCCAATTTTAAACATTTTAAAACTTTTTTCTTACATTTTTATATATTTTTAATAATTTTTTTGGTAGATTTATTTCGTTTTTTATTTTAACAGTAAACATTATTAAGGAAATTTGGCACGAAGGCTAAAGGTCCCGGTCTCACAATAAATACCTTCTCTAATTTTTATTTTAATATATTACATCTATCTCTATTCATAAAAAGCGATGCTACTACAAATGTGTGTATATGATATATGTATATTTATTTGACTTGTCTATATCTACAAATAGAAGCTGTGATTAGCATGAATAAAATATTAATACATGTTAAGTAAAATTGGATAAATATATAACTGATTTTACATACCGTTGGGTTTTAATTCCCCGTATTTCTGCTCCCATAAAATCCGTTTTTTTCTTCTTTTTTTTTTTTTTTTTTGTTTTTTTCTCCCAAGAACGAAAACATTAACATGCTGTTAATTTTCTGGAGGTTGTCTGACTGTCCTTTGGTAAATCCAGGTAGAAGAGACATTTATGACAAATTGAGATAACTAAGCTATCTAGATCGATAAAATAAACCTTCAGGTTTAAATAAAAATAAATTTTGATAGCTAGAAAATTTCAGGATCTTGCAAAAACAAAATCGGAAAATAGTGCTCGCTTAAAAGCAATAAGAAAATATTGGTCGACATGAACGATGACATCACAACCAATCACGGAGCGTTTTGATGTCACGTGATTTTCGCTTAACTTTAAAATTAATTTTTTAAACGATGGACCCAGTTTTTTACATTTTTGAGAACGTTTTTGGAATCTACGAGTCTGGAATTATCAGAAAAATACTAAGTTGTTCGAATCCCCCACATGTGCAAATTCCTCATTGTCGGTAAAATTGTTCGTTGAGTAAACGATTTCGGTACGTAACGAAAAGGGGAGAATTGAGCCAAAGGTCTTAAATTACTTCTTTTAAACTTTATGATAGAGTATATCTAATATTATTTCCTAATCAATGGGATCTTAGTTAATGATGTGAAGCACAGTGGCGTTGGGGTAGCGCTTCGCGTTCCCACTCCGCAGGTTGGAGATTCGATCCCCAGGCTGGGCAAAGTTGACTAAGCTTTTCATCCCTTCAGTGGGCAGAGAAATGGAGGACCAAGCATGCTTGGGAACTAAACACAGGGGGTTCCGCCTAAGGCTGGCGATCTAACCGGAACATATGCTTCGCACTCCAGGGCCCTTGGTCTAAGAATCGGAGATTGGTACCGTAGGCCCTGGCCTCCTACGGGCTGCTGCTCCGAGGAGGAGAGAGAGTTAATGATGTATGCCTTCATTGAATCTCAAAAATTCAAGACTGGGATTCGACCTTGGGCCCAGGTGCCCCGATGAAAAACTGCTACTGTTCTCGAGGAACAGAACCGTCTGGTAAAAACGTATTTACATGGATTGACCGCAGTGCCACATTCTAGGCAACTGTTGTCAAAAGACATAAAATAAAATAAGGCACAGAGCAACCATAACCGCTAAGATTCATGAACTTCAACTAACAAGTAATAGAATGGATACATTATGATAAAACTCGTCTAAGATTTAACCTCTCAAGGCGCTTCTTACGCCTCTATTTCAAAAGATACAATTGAAAAAAATTCCTAAACGAAATTAGTGATTCACGTAACTTGTTAATTTTTTCTTTCTTTAAATAGTGGTATTGTGTATCTATTTATAAAACTGCATTGCTTTAAACACCATCCTTCTAAGGCTTATACTTTTCACATTACTTTATTTTCTCTCGAATTTCAAATATGAACTTGCAAATTGCAACCCAGCACGAAACGTAACACTTGACCAGAGTAACGTTACAGGCATTAAAGCATGTCATACAGAAAAAAAAAATTAAGATAGAATGTTCCCATAGGCCAGTCGTCTGCAAAGTGCGGCTCCAGAGCCGCATTAGGTCCTTTGGCTCCTTAAGTGCGGCTCTGGCACAAATATCCACAGAAGGCACAATAATATTTTCATTTTAAAAAAATTGCTAAAAAAATTACATCCTTTTTTGATAAATTAAAATTTTTCTATAAATTGAGAACATATATAATTTTCTGTTTAATTTAAAAGATAGATAATTAATTAACATTTTATTTTGTTATAAAAATATATAAGGATCATCGAGTTTAATTTTATAGTTTTCGTAAACGTTAACACAAACCATGTACAAGCTACCGGCTGAAATTGTTCGTATGTTTTCGGCGTACTCTGGTATGATACAATGGTACCACAAGCATGCACGAGCATATTTCTTCTAAAGTAAGTATGTAGTGAGTAAGTGGGGGGTACAAATTGGCATCAAAGACCAGCAGTTCCAGTGTGAACAATTGTGTCTTATCTATCGTGTCTTGCCATTGTCTAGTCTTATTAAAAAGTTGTATTTTTCAATCTAGCTGCCCATCATACAGGTATTTTATATGATTTTATTACACCTGCTACAAATGTTTGTGAATCCGGTACAAAATTTGTAATCGATTTTTCAATAACTTCTATTCGTCCAAATGTTGGAAGTTTTCTTTCATTTTTAATCACATTAAAAATTTTGTTATTCTGGTGATAAAAAAAGAATTTTTTTTTAGTGCAAATACATATATTGTTGGAAAAAAACTCTTTTACAATAAAAATCTCTAATATAAAAACAAAATTCCAATATTAAGGAAATAACTAAGAAATGTCTACAAGCATTACATGCAGATTCATCTCTACAAAAATCTACAATAACACAAAACATCTCATATTATATAAGCTTCTCATTTCGCTAATATCCAACGGATGAGTACCAAAAAATGAACAATAGTGTAGGCATGCTTACCTGGGTAGTAATCCTGGATTAGGAGATCCACTAAAAAATGACAGTCATGGGACCTATAATCTACATCTATAAACCTATAAATATAACTCAAACTAGGACTTTTTATATTTTATTCCACACACAGCACGACATGTTTACAGAGGACTTAGAATTTTTCCCCGTTATACAAATGCTCTCACATATACAACACAAAAAAACAGAACTCACAACAACTTACATAACTAACAACTAACCAAAAAATAAAAAACAGCATTCTTTAGAACATTATCTGTTAATCCTTTTATGGTATTTTTTTTTTTTTTTTTTTTTTTTTTTTTTTTTTTTTTTTGAACGAGCTCAGTGGCCGAATGGTCAAAGCACGCGATCCAGACCGAAGATTGTGGGTTCGATGCCTGCCATGGCGGTTTATCCAAAGTACGTATTTTTAATGAGGAATTTTCACGTTTTCTAATTTGGATTTTAAACGCTAGAAGACAAAAAAGTAAGCAGAACAGTAGCTATTTTTCTTTCATTTGGGGGCCTAATGAGTGATTTCTAATGAGTTTTATAGCGGACTATTTAACGTCTCTCAAAAACGATACTTTTTCTCTGCCGAGTTTGTGACGCCATCGTTCATGTAAACACCGAGCGCCTATACTGTTTACATGTTAAAAGTTGACTTTTAAATTTGTTTTTGTGTAAAGTATCGCAGACCTTGGGGCCAGGTGCACCGATGAAAAACTGCTACTGTTCGCCAGGAACAGAACCGTCTGGTAGAAACGTATTCACATGGATTGACCGCAGTGCCACATTCTTGGCAACTGTTGTCAAAAGCCATAGCAAAAAATAAGGCACAAAGCAAAAATAAGCGCTAAGATTCATGAACTTCAACTAACGAGTGATAGAATGGATACGTTATGATTAAACTCGTCTAAAATTTAACCTCTCAAGCGCTTTATATGCTTCTATTCGAAAAGATAGTAATGAAAATACTACTCTAATTGAAATACTGATTCACTTAACTTGTTAATTTTTTCTCTCTTTAAAGAGTGATACAAGTATATTATTTATAAAACTGCATTGCTTTAAACACTATCCTACTAAGGCCTATACTTTTCACATTACTTCATTTTCTCTCGAATTTCAAATATGAACTTGCATATTGCAACTCAGCACGAACCGTAACGACCAATCGTCGACAAGCGTCTTCTCACTTAACCGCTGATCACTTGACCAGAGTAACGTTACAGGCATAAAGCGTGAAAACAATTTAAGATAGAGTGTTCCCATAGGCCAGTGGTCTGCAAAGTGCGGCTCCAGAGCCGCATTAGGCCCTTTGGCTACTTAAATGCGGCTCTGGCACAAATATCCACGGAAGGCACAATAATATTTTCATTTAAAAAAATTGTTAGAAAAAATTACATCCTTTTTTGATAAATTATAATTTTTCTATAAATTGAGAACATATATAATTTTCTGTTTAATTTAAAACATAGATAATTAATTAACATTTTATATTGTTATAAAAATACATAAGGAACATCGAGTTTAATTTTATAGTTTTCGTAAACGTTAACACAAACGATGTATAAGTTACCGGCTGAAATTGTTCGTATGTTTTCGGCGTACTCTGGTATGATACAATGGTACCACAAGCATGCACGCGCATTTTTTTTTCTAAAGTAAGTATGTAGTAAGTAAGTGGGGGGTACAAATTGGCATCAAAGACCAGCAGTTCCAGTGTGAACAGTTGTGTCTTAGCTATTTCGGGATTTTAAAAACAAAGCAGATATTCTGAAAAGAATTAAAGAGTTACAATTGTCTGCTAAAACCATTAAAGATAAAACAATTAAAATGTGTTCGAATATAACTACTTAGCATATCGGAGATCTGAAATTAGTTTCGGCTTTATCGATAGTAGTTGACGAGTCTTGTGACATTAATGATACAGCGCAAGTTTCACTTTTTGTAAGATTTATGTCTCATTCAGGCCCTAAAGAAGAGCTTTTAGAATTATTGACACTCAAAGGTCGGAAGCGTGGAGAAGATATCGCAAATACTGTAATTGAGTGTATGGATAAACATCATATTCCCTTCGATAAAATTGTGTCGATTTCAACAGATGGGGCCAAAATTATGACCAGCTTAAGAAAAAGGTTTTTTGCTAATTTGAAAGAAAAAATAAATCACGAAATACTTGTATACCGTTGTATCATTCACCAAGAAGCCTTTGTGCTCAAACATTTCCGAATGAAATTTGTAAAGTTATGGAATTAGTGATTACCATTATCAATTCCATTTTAGCTAAAGCTCTTAATCATCGCCAATTCAAAGAATTTTTATTTGAAATGAAGAGTGAGTACGCTGATCTTCTGCTTCATAATAAGGTACGTTGGTTATCAAGAGGGAACGTTTTAAAACATTCCTCATCCCTTTCTTCGGAAATTAAAGCATTTCTCCTTGATAAGGGCGTTTACTATCCAGAACTAGAAGTCGATCAGTGTTTAAAAAACTTTTATTTCATGGTAGACGCTACGTCTCATCTAAATCAACTTAATCGTAAACTACAAGGGAAAAGAAACTTAATGTGTTCGATGTTAGAAGAAGTAATAACACTCGAAAACAAATTATCCATTTTTGCTCAGGATTTTGAAAAGGAAACATTGTTTCATTTTCCAAGCCTGCTGATGCATCGCCAAGAAAATAATTCCTCTATTGATAAACACCATTTTAAAACAATAATTTTAAATACGAGGGAAGCATTTCTCAGCAGGTTTCAGGAATTTCAAAATAATAGAGCAACTTTAGCATTTGTCAAAAATCCTCTTAATGCTACGATAAAGGAGTTGAAATTTTCTCCTTTTGAATTTGACATTGGTAGCTCTGAAATAACAATGGTAGGCACAGAGAAACCATAAGCGTTAAGATTCATAACATCAACTCATTATTAATAGAAAAGATACATTACGATAAACTCGTCTAATATTTAATCTCCCAAGCGCTTTTTGTACGCTTCTATTCAAAGGACAGTGATGGATTTACCCGTTTGAAATAAATTAGTGATTCACTTTACTTGTACATTTTTTCTCTCTTTAAATAGTGGTATATGTGTTTCTCTTTAAAAAAAACTACATTGCTTTAAACACCATTCCATTAAGGCCTATATTTTTCACATTACCAATTTTTCACTCGATTTTCAAATAGGAACATGCAAATTGTAACCCAGGACTAACCTTAACAATCAATCTTCGACAACGTCTTCTCACTTAACCGCTGATCACGTGACCAGTGTAATGTTAGAAGCATAAAGCGCGTCATACAGAAAAAACAAGCTAAGAGTATTCCCATAGTCGATAACGTTACACTTATTTAACACGGGATTCGCTTAGAATGTAGCCCTGCCGGCGGCAGACCATGTAAACTAAAGTATGGATAACATATGGTACCGTTTCTCGCTAATTTCAAGATACTTTTATAAAATGTAAAAATAAAAAATTAGCGTACACAGTACATTCACACTTTTTTATTCATACTTTTTTTTATTAAGCCTTAATTAAGAAAGCCTCCTGCGGTGTAAACGGACATTTATAGGGCTACTTTGCCAGATGGCCGTATACACAATCCTAAAGGTGAAGAGTAAGTAAGGTAAAATCTGTAAGTACAATTAAGTTGAATTTAGAGAAGTTGTTATTTAGAGATGTCAGTCATTAGCCGGTAGGTAAGGGGAAAAACGTGAGACCTGGGGTATTTTGTGTCCTGTGCCTTTAACATATTAGAAGAAAATTAGTACCCTAAAAAATAAAGGGATAATTAGTGGACACGGTGCGAAACACTAGATACTTACAAGATCCAGTGTTCTATATCTTACATACCGTATCTTACGTATCTACGTACTTTCGTAGTACTAACTTATCATATGTATCGTATATCTTACGAGATGAAAACATCATTATACGCTGACAAACACTTTCTGGTCCATAATAATAAAAATACACAGAAGTATTTTTTAAATAGCACAATACATCACATTACATCATATCCCATTGCATCACATCCCATTACACCACAACATATAACAAAGCTGACAAGGGATAAAGTAATAAGAACTGTTGATGTAATTAAGGTGAGAAAAGTATTGTCAGCAAAGCAATGAAAACAATCATAAATGCTTTTATAGAAAACTCCAGAGTAACTCTGATGAATCTGCCTTAACCTGCGAGGACGCGAGCTACCTGCAGTTACACGATATAGCGGACTAGGCCTCGGAGACCGGGTGCAATGTTTCTTAGAAATACCAACAAAATTGCATTGATGATGTACAGAAAATGTGTATTATCAAAGATAGTTTAGTAAAAATTTAAAATATGTTTCGGATTATTTGAAATATTAATTTTTAAAAGTATTTTGGACTATAGATTGTATTTTTTATTAGCATTCCGAAAGCACAAACATAAGACACACGAATTAAAAACTTAAATCACATCTTCATACTTAATCTCATATTCATACATTTCATCATTTTAATCAAATAACGACCATTCTTCAAATATGTTCCTGGAGACTCTCACAATCGTAAAAGGCCTCGAGCCGTGCTTTATCTAATTATCTTAATTACTAACTTATTAATTACATACACTAATTAATTAATTTAATAACTCTCGAATTAATTTAATAAAATTTTTATTTATTATTATATTATTATTATTTATTATTATATTAATATTATATTAATTATTAAATGTTTTATTTATTTAATATTGTATTAATATTATATTACTCTTATTTAATATATTAATTTAATTCCTTACTCTAATTAGTTTAATTAATTTAATAACTCTCTAATTAATTTAATAAATTTAAAAAAACTAAAAATTAAAAATTAAACATAATACGTGCTTCCACGATTAAAAAAAATATATATATACGAGGGTTAAGGCATAAATCATGGAAACTATTTTCTTTTTTGTAGATATGTCACAGGATCACAGGATGGATCAGCACAGAACTGCCTGGCCCTAGCCCTCTAGTTCTGTGATACATATGAATTTGGGTTGTAGATATGTGAATGGATCACAAGCGTATATGTGTCGTGCGAAAGTTCTGAAGGCATAATATGTATGCAGAACAACAGATGGCTCTACGATAATTGTTAGTAGCGCAGCGAGGGCTGTGATATCTGTCAGTTAGTGTCTTGGGAGATGGAAGTAACCCGTGTTGAGCAGTACGCTTACATCAAAATAGCCATTCTGCACGGGAGAAATGCTATGGAATATCACAGTGAATTAATGGCAGTCCTAGGAAGTCATGCCCTACCAAACCGCACGGTAGGTACGAAAGTTTCAGCAAGGAGAACGGCTATCCCGCTGCTCAACACGGGTTATTTCCATCTCTCACAATATTCAAATTGATTGATTTCACAGCCCTTGCTGCTCTACTACCAGAGCCATCTGTTGTTTTGCAAGTACACTATTCCTGAGGAACTTCCACACGATACGTATACGTTTGTGATCCATTCACTCATCTACAAGAAAAAATAAACAGTTATCGAAGGTCACGCCCGGGCACATCCATGAATTATCGAGTAAAAGGCTTTAAAGGCTTGTCAATTTTTCCAGCGCCTTTTGAGCATTCTGTAGTTGGGTGAAATTCTGCGCATTTCACGCACCGTGATCGCATGAAGCAATTGTCCGAATGGTGATGGAAATGCTGGCAGTTATGATCGAGTAAAGGCTTTAAAGGATTTAAAGGTGATGAGGAAACTTGACCATATGGGCCGAGACCTTCAATCCAGAGGCTTCTGTCAGTAAGCACAAAAATGACAAAGAGCGAAAAATAAACACATAAAAGAGCAAAGAGATAGAAGGGTGGATTCGTAAGTTCATTACACAAGACTAGAGAGTAAAGTGTTTAGGGATAGAAAAACATAAATATTTTTGTGGCCAGTGACATCCGTACGAAAAGGCCAAAAAAGTACAATAAAAGTGATCTATTGAGTGAGTAATAGCTCACAGAAAGAGTTGTCTACAGCACTGCCTGGGCCAAGCCCTCTAGTGCTGGAATACTATTTGTAGTAATGTTGAAAACTATGAAATTGTGTTGGCATAACACAGAATTAAAAGATAACTAGGGATGGGGGCAAGGATACATGACTTTCGACAGGAAAGGAATAATATAAGGTAACGGAAAACAAGTCCAACATAAGAAATTAAGTTGCAGGTAAAAATGAGAGTGATTAAGCATAACGCAGTTAACGAAAGTGTAACTAAAGCAAAATACATATTATTTTTTTCCTTTAAATTTTATAAACACAAAACATAGCAGCAGAGAAACACAAGTCTGAAACCAAGCGCTGTGCAAGCACACAAGCTATCGGATTCAACTGGCAAGAAAACAGCCAGTAGATCGAGTAATAGTTGGTAGGTTGAATAACTTAGCTTACACAAAATGTTTTTAAAAGTATTTTCTTATTGTACGAACCTAGGCAAAAGCATAAATTTTTTATTCAAATTAGAAGCTCATTTCATGTTACTATTTAGATTACTATTTAGTATCTTCACCTTGGGAAGGCGTGGCATGCTCTGTAGAGCACCCACCCTGTGCTTACATTAGCAGGTGGAAGGTTTTGTCCCCTACGCCGACATATTCTCTAAGTGTTATTTAATATTTTTTTAATTTACACATATTTTTAGTTAACTTATGATTTTTCGGTGTTGGTTTAGTATTTTTCTGATTTTTAACTTTTTATTTCCTTATTTTATTTATTTATTTTTTTAAATATTTTATACATCAAATTTTTATTTTTCACTATTGTACTGCTGTCCCTGGCCAAAAAATATTTTGTGTTTTCTATCCCTAAATTTTCTGAATCCACCATCCTATCCCCGTCTTTTATCTTTCAGTTGTTTTAATGCTGTTCGTTGTCAATTTCTCTACTCACTGCATAAAATCTCTAGATTAGAGAGCTCAGACTAGGAAATCTAGTTTGCCTATTAGCTTGTAGACCTTGTAGCATTGATTTTAATAGGTGCCTGTAACCTTGGATTTTGCTATGGATTTTGCATGTAAGGAATATAACTCTTTGTGACTGATAAATAAAAATCAGAACTACAAAAATAATAAAATAAATAAATAAAAATAATAAATGAAATAGAATATATAAAAGAGAAAACTTAATAAAAAATTAACCAATAAAAATTTAATAAAAGGAATTTAAATATAAATATGTACAATATTTTTCGAACATTACTAGTTTAGGGGGAATTTAATAATTTGAATTGTAACAATATTTTCACTTTTACCTAAGTCGTTACTGTTATGTGTGGAGAGGAAAAAGGGAACAAAGAATAAAAAAATTGGTCCATGAAGTGGACTGAGATTTTATATCCGGGTAAAGCAGTGACTTTCCGAAGGTCACGGAATACACAGTATTCGCCCAATGTCTATGGTGGCTTGCCGATCATACGCATGCGGGTTAGGGAATCGATTGCTGGCCCTGACTCTCTGGTATGCTTATGGTATATCAATGTCCAGCAGCTCTTGAATACTAGTCCTTTTTCCAGTTTCTTTCCATATCCTTCCACCTCGGTTCAAAACCCTTTTTTCTCTGGTCCATTCACTTATTGATGTAATTTTCCCATTTTTGGTTATCCCCTGCCCCATACCTTACTGCTACATCCCTGCCTGTGCATGACCGTTACACTTGCGCCTCTCCGTGAGCTATAACTCCTCCGCAGGGGTCCCCACTAAAATTCGAAGTCAACGTCTCCACCTAAATTCTTCTTGGAAATTTAGTCCACAGCTGTGTATGCTGACCATTGTGGGAAAGTACATTGGTACAATTTTATTAAAAATAAGTTTTATAAGTAGTACATTAGATAGTATAATTTGTGTTCTTATAGCAGCTTAATTTGCTATCAAGGTAAACTCCTAGGTTTTTTATTTCTCTCCCGCAGTAAACCGACTGACAACACACAGTGACTGTGGGAAGTGGAATCCTAATAACATTGTGCTAACACGAGTGACGTATCCAAATATTTTTGAGGTAGGGTACAAAGTTTTAATCCGTATTAGAGTAAACTTTCAATTTCATTAAAATATTCATTACATGTGTCCAAACACAAAGTACTACATAGTCATGTATTATACATTCACCCATAGTTTTACATGCATACATATATACATCATAAAACTTATCAGCAATGCATAAGTATATTCTTTTTTCTAAATATATTTGCAGTCACAATGTAAATTTTACTGAAAGTTTATACTACAATTATACTACAAGTTTTCGCCGGTATAAATTTACTAGGTAAATACTTCAGCATATTTAATTTATGCTTCAGTATTTGCTAGACGAAGTTAAATTAATTTTATAAATAAACTAGGCAACCCGACAAACGTTGTCTTGTTTCAACGTTGTAAATCCTAAAATTGTAAAATGTTTTCAAATAAATTATAAATTGGACCGTTTGGATGGGAAAGTAAAGAAAAAATTATTTTAAAAATACTTGACACCACCAGATGTACAGTCATGACAAACGTAATTTTAAATTAACATTCCAACATCGCCTGTACGGGAATTCGATTCTGGGACTTCTCGCTAAGCCTGTTGCTACAAAAAAATCGTAGGTTTTTCGAATTTATCAAGCAATGACGATTCTACGAAAATCGGTCAAAAAATACGATTTTTCGTCAACAAATATTTATAAGAATAAAAAATGACATCACATCCGGGAAATCAAAATAAATTAACATATTTTAGCGAGATATTTAAAGAAATCCGTAAAAAACTTTTCAGCTCAATTTTCGTGTAACTACAATGCAATATTATACTCTCTAGAAGGTAGATATTTTTGGATTAAAAATTGGATTTTTTTTTTTATAATACAACATTTTGTAACATCGTGAAGACTGGGGATTCGGCTAATACCCCAGTTGTCTCATGCAAATTTAAATTCTGATTTCCAAGGCCACCGAGCCATGATTTAGTTCTCCTGGTCTGACAGTGGCAGTATTAGTCTCTATGGAAGTAGGTTACGTTACAGCCTACGGTAATTATTATCGCATTAAATGATTATGTTAATTGACAATCGTAGTATTCTGATTTCCAAGGTCACCGAGCCATGATTTAGTTCTCCTGGTCTGACAGTGGCAGTATTACTCTCTATGGAAGTAGGTTACGTTACAGCCTACGGTAATTATTATCGCATTAAGTGATTATGTTAATTGACAATCGTAGTATCAAAGCGCAGTAACTCTGAGACTACATTATACAGAGAAGATGTATAACTACATATTTCCAACTAATATGAAAGCATTGAGGGCAAAGCTGAAGTAGAGAAATTTTCGCTTTTGCGTATAGACAAAGAGATTGAACGTCTAAAACTCAAATCTGCTTCTTGTGTAAATAAAGTGCTTAATGGCAATGATGCGAATTTTAATTTAGAGAATTTAATTAAGAGTATAAAAATATTGACTATTCCAGTTCCTAAAAATGTTGAGTGTTTTAATCTTTTTTTCAACTCGCTTGAGAAAGTTTCAAAACAAAAGAAGTAGGTGATAAATTTAAAGCAGAAATTTTACTAAATATTTTGGGTGATAGAATCGGCAATCTAATGGTTCATGTAAAAGAAGAAGAATTGGGTGATTATGAAAAATTGAAAGCTATTGTCTTAAAAGAATTTCAGCCAACTCCTCAAGATTGTCTAAAACAGTTCAAAAATGCACTGAAATTGCCAACGGAAAATTACGTGCAATTTTCCTCAAGAGTTAGTTCAGTTTTTGAGTATTACATTCAACTTCGTAAAGTGAAAGAATTTTCTCAACTGTGTGAGTTAATGATTTCCGATCAAATATTTAGCTCTCTTCCTCAAGATTTAAAAGGTCATATAAGTATTAAACAAGGAGAATCCTTTTTTACACCTCAGGAGTTAGGCAGGGGTTCGATATCTACTCTAAACCCACAAAGCAATGTTTTTTATCCAACATCAAGTGTAGCCAATCAAAATGTGCAATCGACATTTTCGGCTACTAGTTCTGTTAAAAATAAACTAAATGGAACTGTATTGCTGAGCACTGCTGTATTTTATGTTCGTGATAAATTTGGGAATTTGCAATCTGTTAGAGGGTTACTTGATGCAGGTAGTCAGTCAGATATTATGACTAAGGAGTGTGCAAATAGATTAGGGTTGAAACAAGAAAAAATTAATGTGACAATATCGTGTTTAAATAATTCCTTAATGACTGTTACCAAATTTGTTACTGCCGAAATTTCAAATGTTGATAAGAGTTTCAATCATGAATTTCAGTTCCTTGTTGTAGATAAAATTACTGAGTTAACGCCAGTTAAATATCTAAAGGTTGAAGAACAAATTCCTTCTAATATAAATCTAGCTGATAGATTTATGGTTCCCCAAAAAATTGATTGTCTCCTTGGTGCTAAATGGTTTTACCATTTGTTGAGACCAGAAAAAATCTATTTGTCAAATTCAGAATTGTTTTTTCAAAACAGTGTTTTTGGATATTTAGCGAGTGGCAGTGTTTCGGATTCAGATAGCCAAAAAATTCATTGTGGTTTAATAATTGATGATGATTTAAGCAATACCATGAAGAAATTTTGGGAAATTGAAGACATTGAGGGGAATAAATTACAAAATGATGAGAGTTTAATATGTGAAGATCATTTCATGAAAACACATTTCAGAAATGACGATGGGAGCTATGTCGTTAAAATGCCGTTTAAGATTGAACCCCCATTATTAGGCGAATCAAAACATATTGCTACTAAAAGATTTAATTCCCTTTGGCAACGTTTGAGAAGAGAACCAGAGTATATGCAATTATACAGGGAATTTTTAACTGAGTATGAGAAATTAGGGCATATGCAGGCAACTTGTGAAACTCCAAGGTACATTATGCCTCATCATGGCGTTTTTAGGCCTGATAGTAGTACTACAAAGTTACGCGTTGTTTTTAATGCATCACGTCATCTGGACAATCACTTAATGACAATTTGTATTCAGGATCTGTCGTCCAAGATGATTTATTTTCAATTTTGTTGCGGTTTCGAAAACATTCTGTAGTTTTTACCGCCGATATAAAAAAGATGTATCGTCAAATTTGGATACATCCAGATCAGTGTGATTTACAGTGTATTTTATGGAAAGGTTTAGAAGAAGAAAAAATTAGTGTATTTAAGTTGCTCACGGTTACCTACGGAACCAAATGCGTCCCTTACTTGGCAACTAGGGTACTAAAGCAGTTATGTTATGATGAGCAGGACAATTATCCTTTAGCTGCTGCTGCTGGCAAGGATTTTTACGTCGACGATATACTTAGTGGTACCGAGGATTTATCTTCTGCCATTGAATTACAAGAGCAGCTGATACGTTTGTTAAAATCAGCTGGTATGGAGCTTCATAAGTGGAGCTCCAATAATCCTGTTTTGTTACAAAAGGTTCCAACGTCAGACCGAGAATACAATTTCGATAATCCTAACTCAGCAACATTGAAAACTTTGGGATTACAATTTAATCCTGAAAAGGATACATTTAGTTTTAGTGTTCAACAAATTGTGAGTCCTGCAACAAAAAGAACAATGCTATCGGACATATCCAGATTGTTTGACCCTTTAGGTCTCTTAGGACCCTTGATAATCACAGCTAAGATTTTCTTGCAGAAGTTATGGATTTTGAGAATTGATTGGGACGATGAAGTTCCCTTTCACTTAAATAGAGAGTGGGAAAAATTTAGTTCTGAACTGAGTCAGTTGAAAAATTTAAATGTAGAACGTCATGTTTTATGTTCTAAAGCATTGAAAATAGACCTTATAGGCTTCGGAGATGCATCAAAAGATGCGTACGGTTGTGCAGTCTACATTAGATCTTTGTCAACTTCTGGTGAGATTAAGGTGTCACTCTTATGCAGCAAATCTCGAGTGGCCCCTATCAAAGAAGTAAGCATTCCCCGTTTGGAGCTGTGTGCAGCTGAACTACTTTCAAGGCTTATCGTCAAAGTTCTGTCATCCTTGCAACTTGACATTCATGGAGTACATTTGTACTCGGATTCCACCGTGGTGCTTGCTTGGATCAAAACTCCACCTATATCGCTTAAGGTTTTTGTGGCTAATCGAGTCACTAGAATTCAAGAGTATACTAAGGATTTCCAGTGGCATTATGTGAATACTACTGAGAATCCTGCAGACTTGATTTCACGAGGTGTTTTTCCTTCTAAGATCCAACAATTGGATATTTGGTGGAATGGACCATCTTTTCTTTATTCTAGTAACTGGCCAAACTTCAGTGACAATCCTGGTGTCACAGAGGGTGAATATCTTCTTGAGATGAAAGGAACTGCAAGGAACTCTGAACTGAATGAAGATTCTATGATTAACCTTTCTATTTGTAAAAATTCTAGTTTTTTAGAGAGGTTATTAGAAATAAGTAACAATTATAGTAAAATTATTCGTGTTTTGAGTTATATTTTCAGGTTTGTCAAGAACCGAAAGGGTGAAGTAAGAAAAACAGGTCCACTGAGTGCTGAGGAGTTGAATGATGCAGAGACAGTTTTAATTAAAATTGTCCAAACCCAAGAGTTTACGAAAGACATCAGTAGCCTCCAAAACCAACACTGTGTGCCTCCAAGTAGTAAATTGAAATCTTTGAATCCTTTCTTAGATTCTAAGGGATTGTTACGTGTCGGGGGACGGTTAGGTAACAGTAATTTTAGTTTTAACAAAAAACATCAGATGATTTTGCCAAAAGGCCACAGGTTAACTAATATTATAATAGAATATTTTCATAAAAAATATTTACATGTTGGTGCTTCTTCTTTACTGTATCTAGTTAGAGAAAAATTTTGGCCTCTGAATGGACGCAATAGCTGCAGAAAAATCGTTCATCAGTGTATAATTTGTTTCAAAGCCCAACCTATTGTGCCTACTCAAATCATGGGCAATTTGCCCAAGGAAAGAGTCACACCAGATTTTGCATTTAATTGTGCTGGAGTCGATTTTTGTGGGCCTTTTCTTATCAAGAATAAGGCTCAGCGTAAAGGTGCTTTACAAAAGATTTATGTTTGTATTTTTGTATGTTTTTGTTTTAAGGCTGTTCATATTGAAATTGTTTCAGATTTGACTTCTGATTCCTTTATAGCAACATTAAAACGGTTCATGGCTCGTAGAGGTAAGTGTGCAAAATTGTTTTCAGACAATGCTAGGAATTTTGTAGGAGCTGATAAGGAAATTAAAAAACTTCATGAATTGGTTAAAAAGCCAGATGAAAGGCTGGCTGGCTATTTAGCTGCAGAAGGTATTGAGTGGAAATTTATTCCACCAAGATCACCACACTTTGGCGGTCTGTGGGAGGCAGCTATAAAGTCATTAAAATACCATCTAAAAAGGGTTGTTAAAGGAATAACCTTAACTTATGAAGAGTTTTTGACGTTAATTGTTCAAATTGAGGGAATTTTGAATTCTCGACCACTTTGTCCTTTGTCAGCTAACGACGATGATTTTGAGGTTCTTACTCCTGCACACTTCTTAATAAATAGATCTTTAACTTCTTTAAATGAGCCTGATTTGACAAATTTGAATGAGAGTCATCTCAAGAGATGGCAAAAAATTACTAGACTTGTACAATATATGTGGAAATTTTGGCATCGTAATTATTTAAGTCAATTACAACAGAGATCTAAATGGATGTTTGAAAAAAGTAATGTCAAAATTGGAGATTTAGTTTTGTTAATGGAAGATAATTTGCCTTGTCATAAATGGGCTATAGGTAGGATTGTTAAAATTTATTGTGGTAATGATAAGAAAATTCGTGTTGTTAAAATTAAAACACAGTCTAATACCTGTAAAAGAGCCATTTCAAAAATTTGTGTATTGCCTATGGAATATTATTAATTGTAATGCTTAATTTTGTAATATATAAGTTTAGATTTGTTATTTCTTGAATATCTTGATTATTATGTATTTTGTGTTTTTATTAGCTTGTGTAAAAGTTTGTAATATTGTTTTTGTTATTGAACATTTGTAATCACTTGAAACACTGTGGTTTCAAGGTGGAGAGAATGTTGAGGTTTACGCCGGTAGATGGCGTTTTTGTCATGTTCGACGAGGGAGAAAAATAACGCTCAGTCTGTGTGTGGAAATGGCGCCCGTTTTGAGTGTGGCGTGTCAAACTTAGCCTGATTAGTATAAATCCATATTGTCGCTCAAAAAGTCACTAAATTTATGCACAGAGACATTATTATTTTTTTAACATTAAATTAATGCAATATATGCTAAACGTTAGATATTAAATTATCAAAAAGTATTTATCTTCATATATAAAATTCTTTTGTCCATGTTTTTAACGGGCCGATAGTTGGTCGATTGGTTAGATATTGGACCATCAGTGCCGGAGTTCGTGGGTTCGAATCCCACTATGGCTTGGATATTCTTGCCTTTCGGAATCGGCTTTAAGAAGTAGGTCTCGGTCTTATTAGCCCTCGTGTGCAAAACAGTATATCGTAGCTCTCCAAACCAAAAAAGAAAAAAAAAACCTTCCTAAATATCTGGTCTGATTTTGATGAAATTTTGTGCATGTAATTAAGTTGATTCGAGAATAGTTTAGATTCACAATTTGATCCGGAAGAAAAATGTTTTTTTCATTAAAAACACAGAATTTAGCACTTATTGAGATATAATTCTGCTAAAATAATTATAATGCCACTTGTAAACCTTCACTGCCAAAGTATCTGTGGCGCAGTGGGTGATGTAACCCACGAGTTAGAATCCTATTTATAGACTAACATATAACGGGACTAACTTACACTAACATATAACATATAACGGCTCGTATAACGGGAGCGGTAAAAAACATAACTGGCCGTATGTTTGTTGACAACTTTAATTTATCTTGTCACATTACATGACAGAATAGACAGCAGAGGTTTTAATATTGACAGTGATTATTTGGCGGTATATATCAATGATGTCCAATATTTAGCGAATCGATTGCAAACCGTGTAGATATGTATAAAAATCAAACACACAAACGAACAGACTTCTTACTTTTTAGAGATATAGAACTTAAACTCTAGATATTTATTAGTATTTGAAAATAGACTCCTAGACTTTTATGAAAATAATTTATTGTTAATACCGGTGATAAAATTTTCATTGCAACAAGAAATAAGCGGTGATTAAATTTAAAATTATCTCATATGTACCTAATCTATTATTTAAGCCTAATGTATTATTAAGAAAATTATTTACATAATATCTAAATTCGGTGATAAAACGTATGAAAATAATGCAGACGATATTTAAATACTTTAAAATAAGAAAGGATTAAAGGAGATGGTTAAAGGGATGACGTCATAATGTTAGAGAAATATATTATTTTAACCTATTTATTATGTGATAAATGGATAAATTTAATCACCTGCACTTAAAATGGGGTTTCATATAATGGCATTAAAAAAGGGGAAGGGGGATTTCGAACGTTTTAAAGACTACATTTTAAATTTTGCTAGCTCTAACTCATCAAGAATCCAATATGGATGCCTCTATCCATTTCAGGTCCAACCGCTTCATAAATTCGAGGAGAGACGGACAGATAGCTTAGGCTATTATTATATAGGGTATATGGAACCAGAAGGATTCCTACTAGAGAACATTCGAGAATATTCTCTAGGGTTTCTTGAAAAGAATTACCTGGAAAATAGAATCTTAAACCAAAAGTGATAATATATATATATATATATATATATATATATATATATATATATATATATATATATATATATATAAATATATATATATATATATATATATATATATATATATATATATATACTAATACTTAGGTCGATATCTTAGAATTAAAATTTTTTGCAGGAAATTTTTTTTAAATTACCCTCTCTAGATAAAAAGTATCCAGGGCAACACTGTCCAAATCTCCAATTTCGCATTCTGATGCAAAACAAAAAAAGTATTTTTCTGTATTTACAAATCGTTTCTCTTTTTCTTTTAGATCTCATTTTCCGGCAGAGAATGAAAATTACAAATTAAATTATCATGTAATAGCAGAGCGGATTTGAATGAATTTAAAATTTAATCCAAACAGCACATTTTTATTTGTGTTCTATGATCAATTTGAAGGTTAAATTAAAAACATTTCATTGTCTCGGAAATGTATTTTTACGGAACGAAATAAGATGTATGTAAAAACTAATTGGAAGATATTTAATTAAAACAAAAAAATAAACAGAAAATTATGTAAAACATATTTATATTCAACTTTCGTAACTTTATTCTGGTTTAGTGTCTTCAAATCTATAGAGAAAGTGCATGCTTGTAAACAAATATGAGTGCTGATTTTAATTCAACTTTCTCGTTGGCGAAACATTTCTTGTTTTCATTGTATCTTATGAGCTTCGATATGAATCACGTATACAACAAAACTAAATTTTATTTAAGGGAAGGGAAAGGAAACATAAAAAACTGGCCAAGAAATTCAAAATATTTTTTTTTTAGAATTTACAAAACTATATATCCTTTTTCCTTAAAAAATTAAACACTTTACTCAGTATTATTAACACATTGTGTGCCTGTACATTTTGCAGCGGAATTGTACCGGGAGCGGGCGTTTTGCGAGTAAATTTAGTTATTCAGTTAAATCTCATTAGATTTAAATTTTTTTATTTTTTTAACAAACTTTTCGTATTTTGTATTGAAATATATAAACAAATATATAAATAGATACCATAAAGTTTTTTTTTAACAGAAAAAATATTTTTAGTGGATAAATTTATAATAGTATCGTAAATATGAAAAATCAAATAGAAATAGTACTATATAGTTTTAATTTTTTCGAATTATGTTATATATAAACAATTTTACATTCCAGAATCTGTGTAGTAGACAAGAACATTCGGCTTCGTTTTCCTGTATATACCGTTATTTTTGTACCCATAAACAAACCATATTGTTACACTAAAAATGATCGTGGTCAAGTTCACGGTATGCAGAGGCGTGGCTCGGTTAGATGACGCCTTGCCCACCGTTCAACTCCATCGGGTTGTTGTCGGGTTCTATCCTCGGCGAAGTCAAAATTTTCAAATCTAAATCAAAATTGTTTCTTGCGATTATTTATTATTATTTAGGCTCTTTTTGGATTTTTAGACTAATTTATTTATTTTTAAAACATGTATTTTTATTTTTTCTTTTTTAAAAAACTTTTGTACCCGATCATTTCTCCTATATTAAATTAACACATTGTGTGCCGGTACATTTCGCAGCGGAATTGTACCGGGGCAGGCGTTTTGCGAGTAAATTTAGTTATTCAGTTAAATCTCATTAGATTTAAAATTTTTTAATTTTTTAAACAACTTTTCGTATTTTATATTGAAATATATAAACAAATATATAAATAGAAACCATAAGGTTTTTATAACAAAAAATATATTTTTTAGTGGATAAATTTATAATAGTATCGTAAATATGAAAAATCAAATAGAAATAGTAGTATATAGTTTTAATTTTTTCGAATTATGTTATATATAAACATTCTTACATTCCAGAATCTATGTAGTAGATAAGAACATTCGGCTTAGTTTTCCTGTACATACCGTTATTTTTGTACCCATAAACAAACCATATTGTTACACTAAAAATGATCGTGGTCAAAGAGCGGTGAAGCAGCTTAAACGTTGGCCAAACCAGGACTAACTGCCAGGAAGGTTCTACTGTGTGTTTGGTGGGACTGGAAGGAAATCATTTATGAGTTGCTTCCGTATGGCCAAATTCTAAATTCAGATCTCACTGTCAACATTTGGACCGTTTGAATCTAGCTGTTGACCAGAAATGACCAGAATTGGCCAACAGAAAAGGTGTCGTGTTCCATCAGGACAACTCCAGGCCATACACGTCTGCAGTGACTCACCAGAAACTCAGGGACCTTGGTTGGGAAGTTTTAATGCATCCACCGTATTGTCCGGACTTGCACCAAGCGATTACCACCTTTTTCTCGCATTGCAAAACTTCCTGAGGGATAAGAAATTGGGATCAAGAGAAGATTGTGAAAATCGATTACTAGAGTTTTTCGCCAATAAGGACCAAATCTTCTGTGAGAGAGGCATTATGAAGCTACCTTTAAAATGGCAACAAATTATACAACGAAAAGGTGCATATTTCACCCAAATCGGACAATCCGAAACATGTTAAATAAAATCATTAATTTCAAGCAAAAATAATGGATTTCTTTTTACCCAACCTGATATATATATATATATATATATATATATATACATATACATATATATATATATATATATAATATATATATATATATATATATATATATATATATATATATATACATATATATATATATATATATATATATATATATATATACATATATATATATATATATATATATATATATAATATATATATATATATATATATACATATATATATACATATATATATATATATATATATATATATATATATATATATATATATATATATATATATATATATATATATATATATATATATATATATATATATATATATATATATATATATATATATATATATATATATATATATATATATATATATATATATATATATATATATATATATATATATATATATATATATATATATATATATATTTATATATCTATATACGTGGTAGCCTGGCTGACATCGAACACTAGGTTCGATGCGCGCATCGAGCAAGCGAAGTTTTACTTTTACGGTATGGCAACAACCCTCCCCAGGCGGAACGCCGACATTTGACGAGGCCTGACGTGAGTTGGACGGTTGCAGCACTACCGATTGATCGCCAAGACGGGCGCTGATGTTATGCCAAACGGGCACTATGTCCACTTTCATTTTAATTGTCCCTAGACACCATATAATTTGTAAATAGTTTGTAAATAGTTTCCTTAAATAAGTTCATGTTTGTTAAGCTTTGGAGCATCTTTTCCACCATGGGAATAAATCTCCCCTCCCATATATATATATATATATATATATATATATATATATATATATATATATATATATATATATATATATATATATATATATATACATTAAAAAAGTAATGAAAAAATTTCTTTTGCTGAAATCATAATATTTTAATATCGGTTAGACTATCTAATTAGTAAAATTTCCGCTAAAAAATTAGATGTATATCATAACAAAGGAAAATATTTTTCTTATATTCCGTAAGATTAATTTCCAAGGCAATTGAAATGTTTTTTAATTTTGACACTTTAACGCAATTTCAGCACGAAACAGAAAATAACATGTATTGTTTAAATTAAATTTTAAATTCATTTAAATCCGTTTTGTTATTCAGTTCTTAATTCAATTTGTAAATTTCATTCTGTGTTGCAGTGTAATGGAAAAAAAGGGACAAGTTTAGTAATTAAGGATGAATACATTTTTGGTATTGCGTCTGTATGCCGAATTAGGGATTTGGATAATTTTCATCTAGCCTTTTTTCCTTTTTAGAATATTTTTTTTTTCGAATAATAATTTGCCCGATTTTTTTCTTGGAATTAATCTTGGGATTACTCGAGACTGAATAAATTGCTTTATTTAATAAATTATAAAAGATATTATTATAAAGGATATATGTGTGTGTATAGTAAACAAATAAACTCTGGCTTAAGATAATATACTGGCACTTAAAAATAATTAAAAATTAAAAAATATAATGATAAACCCCTTTATTCTAAATTCGTAATTAATAAACCTGTCCCGAATAAGTTCTATCATTCTCAGTATGGAAAGCTAGCACCTACAGGGTTTTTAACTTAGAATTTTAGACACTGTAATGTCGTAAATACTCCTACGGCATGTTAAGAAAGTTGTAAAATAGGTTCCCTTGAGACAATTTAAGCCCTAGGATTAAATTTCCGAGGCATTATGGTTTAACTACTCAAGATGAGTACTTTAAAGTCTATAACAAGCCATTCAATACGAAAATGTAAAAGAATAGTGCCCTCTGGTGGCTCCATTGAGAACCTTTAATGTAATTTCTCAAAAAGTTCTTGTTTTGTTGAAACTTATTATGAATGCTTTTGATAGTATTTACTAGTAAATGACCTAAAAGCTTTAAATTATATAATTTTTAATGATGTAATAAGGTATAAAGGTAATGGAAATTCGTTAAAAATTCAATATGCATGATTTTGAAGGACCAAAACTTTTCACCAAATGTAAATTAAGCAAAGATTTAGGTAATTCACTAGTCTAGTGTGTAAGAAATGTGTTGCATTATAAAATATTGAAATAATTTAATTTATTAAAAAAAATTAGACCTTTTGAAAAAACCCTATATTTTTATTAAATTTTCTTCATTTATGAGAAATTTTATAAAAAACTTCTCCAGGAATAAATTTTTTAAGTGTAATTCTCTATGATAATATAAAAAATAAATCTAAAAATGTAAAACATGAACTAGTTTCTACGTTTAAAGAAAAAAGTTCTCCGAACGTAGACGGATACCTTATTTTAAATTATTTAAATATCTTCTGAACATAGATATTACGTAAAATTTTTTCTTTTA
>CM063497.1:103856124-103903624 GCA_032207245.1 Pardosa pseudoannulata | reverse complement strand
AACAGAGTGGTACCATAAATGCCAAATTTAAGAATAATCTTGCAGACGTATATTTTTCAACAGCTGTATAATGTGCGGGAAAAACACTCAAGTGTGTAGCATGTGATCTCCAACAGAGTAGTACCATAAAGGACAAATTTAAGCCAATAGTCTAGCTGACTTTCCAACAGCTGCTTAATGTAAGGAGAAAATACGGAAGTGCGGTTCTGTGAGATTTCACCATAGTGGTGCCATAAAAGAAAAAATTAAGAAAATAATTTTTCTAAATATATATTTGCACTCATATAAAATGTGAGGAGAAAACATTCAAGTGTGAGTGTGATTTCTAAGACGGTAGTACCAATAAAGACAAATCTAAGGGAATAGTCTTGCTGGTTTTGCCGACAGCACCTTTATGTAAGGAAAAAACCGAGTATGGTTGCTCGTGATTCCAAGAGAGTGGTACCATGAAAGCCAAGTTAAGGAATAATCTTGGATGACTTGTATATTTGGAAACAACTTTATAATGTGTGGGGAAAACACTCAAGTGCGTAAAGTATTCAACAAAGTAGTGTCACAAAGGACAAATTTAAGACCATAGTCTGACTGGCTTGCCAAGAGCTATTTACCAAAAGCTCTTTAATGTAAGCAGAAAATACCGAAATGCGGTTGCATAAGATACCACCAGAGTGGTGCCATAAAAACAAAATTTAAGAAAATTATCTTGCTAAATGTATGTTTGCTAACAGTTATAAAATGTGAGGAGAAAACACTCAAGTGTGGCTTTGGTTTGGAGTGCTACGGTCTACTATTTGCAACACGAGGGCTAATGAGAGCGGGACCTCCAGCTTAAAGCCGATTCCGAACGGCTACGAACATCCATGCCACAGTGCGATTCAAACCCACGAACTGCGGTACCGAAGGCCAGCACCCTAACCAATCGGCCATCGCTCGGCCACTCAAGTGTGGTGAATGTGAGTTTTTAGAGAGTAGTACCATTAAAGACAAATTTAAGCGAATAGTCTTACTGGTTTGCCTATTTGCTAATAGCTATTTAGATTAAAGATTAAAAAATAGAAAAAGGACATCAGAGAATTTTATAAAATTTCAGATGCAATAATTTTTTATAAGTTACATATATGTAGACATCTTTCCATATAATGCTTCCTTTATTTTTCAGGAAGCTTTACAATGAATACCTCCCGAGAAATAGCAATAAAATAGAAGCTTATTTCCCCTTCCGCTTTTGCCGGTTCTTCGCCAAATGAATAACAACTTCCGTGAATGGAGCTTGACAGTCACCACTCTCGTTCGGGCTTCTGAGAAGTAAAAAGTCATTGACGTTCACAATGTGTTTACGATATGTCAAAAACGCGGAAGCCTATACGATTTCCGCATATAATCAGTGAAATACTACGGGTAAACGGATGTTTGTAAAATAATTTATGGAGAGAAGAAATATAAGATTTCAGACAAATTGCTTGAAATTTATTGCTGAAGAGCAGGGATGGTTTATTTCTTTTTGCCCAGATTTTCTTCTCACCGGGTCTCCTCCATATTCCACAAGAAATAGCGCACACGAAAAACATAAAACAATAAGTAAAACAAAACTAAATTATGTAAAAGATCAAAACAAATCTTAAAATTTATTTATATAATGTGTGTAAAACAATTTATGAATAGACAAAATGGAACATTCAAACAAACTGCTTAAAATTTATTGGTGACGATCAGAGCCGATTTATGCCTCTTTGCCTATATATATTCTTCTGACAACAAGAAATAGAGCTCACAAAAGTACTAAAACAAGGAATAAAACAAAACTATATTTCGTAAAAAGCCAAAACAAATAAATTTTTATTAACAAAATGTTTGTAAAATAGTTTGTGGAGAGACAACGTACAAGATTCCAGACAAACTTCACCTAATTTAATGGCGACAAGCAGAGTCGGTTTATACCTCTTTGCCTAGATATCTTCTGGCAACAAGAAACAGAGCTCACAAAAGAGGTGAGACAATGAATAAAAGAAAACTAAATTATGTAAAAAGCTAAAACAAATAATAAATTTTTTGTTAACAAAATGATAGTAAAATAATTTGTGGAGAGACAACGTACAAGATTCCATATAAACTTTCTTTATTTATTGGTGACGAGCAGAGTCGGTTTACACCTCTTTGCCTAGATATCTTCTTTTGTCAACAAGAAATAGAGCTCACAAAAGATTTAAAACAACGATTAAACCAAAACTAAATTAATTTAAAATATAAAACAAATAATGAATTTTTATTAACTGAAGGTGCGTAAAACTATTTGTGGAGAGCCAACGTAGAAGATTCGAAACAAACTTTTCCTAATTTATTGGTGACGAGCAAAGCCGATTTATGCCTCTTTGCCTAGGTATCTTCTTCTGGCAACTAGAAACAGAACTCCCAAAAGACTCAAACAATGAATAAAACAAAACTAAATTATGTAAAAAGCTAAAACAAATAATACATTTTTGTTAACAAAATGATAGTAAAATAATTTGTGGAGACAACGTACAAGATTCCACACAAACAGCTTAAAACTTATTGGTGACGAGCAGAGTCGGTTTATAAATCTTTGCCTATATATATTCTTCTGACAAGAAGAAATAGAGCTTACAAAAGACGTAAAACAATGGATAAACCAAAACTAACTTATGTTAAAAGTTAAACAACTAATGAATTTTTATTAACAAAAATGTGTGTAAAATAATTTGTGGAGAGACAACGTAGAAGATTCCAAACAAACTTTTCTTAATTTATTGGTGACGAGCAGAGCCGGTTTATGCCTCTTTGCTTAGATATCTTCTTTTGTCAACAAGAAACAAATCTCACAAAGACAATGAATAAACAAAACTAAATTATGTAAAAAAGCTAAAACAAATAATAAATATTTATTAACAAAATGTTTGTAAAATAATTTGTGGCGACACAAAATAGAAGATTCCAGACATACTTCTCCTAATTTAATGGCGACAAGCAGAGCCGGTTTATACCTCTTTGCCTAGATATCTTCTTCTGGCAACAAGAAACAGAGCTCACAAAAGAAGTAAAACAATGAATAAAACAAAACTAAATTATGTGAAAAACGAAACCAAATTTTAAATTTATTTATATAAAGTGCGTAAAACAAATTATGAAGAGACAAAGTGGAATATTCCAAACAAACTGCTTAAAACTTATTGGTGACAAACAAAGCGGGTTTATACTTCTTTGCCTAAATATCTTCTTCTGACAACAAGAAAATAGAGCTCACAAAACACGTTAAACAATGAATGAACCAAAACTAAATTATGTTAAAAGTTAAACAACTAATGATTTTTTACAATAAATTATAAATTTTAGATTAAATAAAAACTATAAATAAGTTATAGATAGTTTAATAACGAATTCCCATTAAATTTTAAATATATCTAAAAAATGTACAAAATCTAGAAAAAAGTTAGTTACTCTTAAACATGCGTCTTTCCTAAGAATCTAAAAGTTCCAAGTTGAACTTGAATATATACATTTTCCAGTCGATGTACGCTTCATTCATATCACGTTGCGGATATTGTATCAGATACCATACGTTCTTTTGAAAAAAAAAACCTCTTCAAAAAGTTTCCACTCTATCTCTAAAGATCTTCTATTTGAGAGAGAACAAGTTTTTATTTATCTTGAAAGGTATGTCCTAAAGTTTTTGCAAAACAAGATATAAAAGTCTACGAAGAGACTATAGTTAATTTTTTTTAAGTTATAAGGGGACATAGTTCTTATCCAGCTGAATAGAATTCTTTATAATAGCCTACATTTTATTCAATATAGCATAGAAAGTTCTGTTCAGTATAGAAAAAAAATACTAGATCCTTAATAAAATTCTAACTCTATAAAATTATTTAATTTTGTTAGAATTTTACTTAACTTTGATAGTTCCTGTTGAGCGGAATATGATTGTGTTATAACAGTCTATTTTTTATTTAATATAACGTAGAAATATTTCTCTGTTTAGAAAAAAAATCCAAGATCCTTAATAAAGTTCTAACCCTATACAAATTATTTAATTTAATTATAATTTTTCTTAATTTTGTTAGTTCCTATCGAGCTCAATAGAATTCTTTATAATACCTTACTTTTTTAACATAACATTTAAAATGCAGATATGTTTAGAAAAAAAATTCTAGATCCTTAATAAAATTCTAAATCTATAAAATTTTTTAATTTTGTTAGAATTTGACTTAATTTTGATACTTCCTGTTCAGCTGAACATGGTTGTTTATAACAGTCTATTTTATATTTAATATAACATAGAAAATTCTGATCTGCTTAGAAAAAAAATTCTAGATCCTTAATAAAGTTCTAACTCTATAAAATTTTTTAATTTTGTTAGAATTTTACTTAACTTTGATAGTTCCTGTTGAGCTGAATATGATTGTTTATAACAGTCTCTTTTTTACTTAATATAACGTAGAAAGTTCTGATCTGTTTAGAAAAAAATTCCCAGAACCTTAATTAAGTTCTAACACTATAAAATTTATTTAATTGTGTTAGAATTTGACTTAACTTTGATAGTTTCTGTTCAGCTGTACATGATTGTTTATAACAGTCTATTTTTTATTTAATATAACATAGAAAGTTCTGATCTGTTTCGAAAAAATTCCTAAGTCCTTAATAAAGTTCTAACTCTGTAAAAATTATTTAATTTAATTATAATTTTACTTAATTTTGATAGTTCCTATCGAGCTCAATAGAATTCTTTATAATAGCCTACTTTTTTAACATAACATTTAAAGTGCAGATATGTTTAGAAAAAATTTCCTAGATCATTAATAAAGTTCTAACCCTATAAAAATTATTTAATATTGTTATAATTTTATTTAATTGTGTTAATTCCCATTGAGATGAATATGACTTTTATAACAGCCTATTTTTTATTTAATATAACATAGAAAGTTCTGATCTGTTTAGAAAAAAATCCCTAGATTCTTAATAAAGTTCTAACCCTTTAAAAATTATTTAATATTTTTATAATTTTACTTCATTGTTAGTTCCTATCAAGTTGAACAGAATTCTTTATAATAGCCTATTTTTTAATACACCATTAAAAATTTTAATCTGCTTAGAAAAAAAAAAAACTCCTACATTAATTTCTTAAATAAAGTTACTTAAAAAAGTTCTAAACATATAAAAATTATTTAATTTTGTTATAACTTTATTTAATTGTGTTAATTCTCATTGAGCTGAATATGATTTTTTATAACAGCCTACTTTTTATTTAATATAACACAGAAAGTTCTGATTTGTTTAGAAAAAAATATTCCTAGATCCTTAATAAAGTTCTAACCCTATAAAACCCTACCTAAACCCTAACTTTATAAAATTCTAACCATATAAAAGTTTTTTTTGTTATAATTTTACTTAATTTTGTTAGATTCTATCTAGCTGAATAGAATTCTTTGTAACATTCTATTTTTTATTCAATATAACAGAGAAAATTCTCATCTGTGCAGAAAAAAAATACCTAGATCCTTAATAAAATTATAACCCTAAAAAAGTTATTTTATTTGTTATAATTTTCTTAATTTTGTTAGTTCCTATCGAGCTGAATAGAATTCTTTATAATAGCCTATATTTTATTTAATATAACATAGAAAGTTCTAATCTGTTTAGAAAAAAATTCCCAAATCCTTAATAAAGATCTAGCCCTATAAAATTTTTTTAAATTTGCTATAATTTTACTTAATTTTGTTAGTTCCTATCGAGAGAAATAGAATTCTTTATAATAGCCTACTTTTTTAAAATATCATTGAAAGTTCTGATCTTTTAAAAGAAAATTCCTAGAGCCTTAATAAAGCTCTAGCCCTTTAAAATTGTTTAATTTTGTTATAATTTTATTGAACTTTGTTAGATCTTATCTAGCTGAATAGAATTCTGTATAATAACTTTTTTTTATAATAGCCTATTATACACATGTAATGATATTAACAAAAACTATCCAACATAATTCTAAGTCTATCTTAATAACATAGAACATAGTAAACTTAGTAAACTTAATATAAAATAGAAAGTTCTGATTTAATTAGAAAAAAATGCTAGATCCTTAATAAAGTTCTAACCCTATAAAATTTATTTAATTTTATTTTAATTTAACTGAACTTAGTTAACTCCTATCCAGCTGAATAGAATTCTTTATAACAGCCTATTTTTAATTTAATATAACATGGAAAGTTCTGATTTTTTGGAAAATAATCCTAGATCCTTAATAAAGTTCTAACTCTGAAAAAATTATTTAATTTTTTTATAATCTTACTGAAATTTTTAAGTTCCTATCGAGATGAATACATTTCTTTATAATAAACTATTTTTTTTATATATCATTGAAAGTTCTGATCTGTTTAAAGAAAATTCCTAGAGCCTTAATAAATTTCTAACCCTATAAAATTGTTTAATTGTGTTATAATTTTACTCAACATTGTTAGATCCTATCGAGCTGAATAGACTTCTTTATAATAGCCTATTTTTTAATATATCTTTGAACGTTCAGATCTGTTTAGAAAAAATTCCTAAACCCTTAATAAAGTTTTAAACCTAAATAATTATTTAATTTTGTTAGAATTTTGCTGAATTATATTAGTTTTTATCGAGCTAATAGAATTAACAAAAAATATCCAACGTAATTATAAGTCTATCTTAATGAAATAGAACATAGTAAACTTAACTAAAACTTCACGGCGTAACAGCCCCTAGGTCTACGGTGCCAATCTCCGTTTTCTAGACCAAGTGCCCTGGAGTGCGAAGCATATGTTCCGGTTAGGTGTTCAGCCTTAAGCAGAACCCCCAGTGTTTAGTTCCCAAGCATGCTTGGTCCTCAGTTTATCTACCCACTGAAGAGATGTAAAACTGAGTCAACCTTGCCCAGCCCGGGGATCGAAGTCGAGTTACCAATTCCAGAATGTACGAGACGTTATTCGTAAATTTGATGTTTCTTCTTTTATCACTATTATTTATTACAACCTAGATAAAATGAGCCATTGAGTTCTACCATATTGCGGTCGAGATATGTGAGAGGAGATTTACACTCCATGATGAATTTAAAATTAGCCAGAGTTAAGAACATGGTACCATAAATTCCCTTTTCAGTATACGGTTTTATGTCGAGTTACTAATTTCAGAATGTATGCGACGTGTTTTGTAAATTTAAGTTTCTTTTTTTCATCATTATTATTAATTACAACCTTGATAAAATGAGCCATTGAGTTCTACCATATTGTGGTCGAGATATGTGAGGAGATTTACAGTCTATAATGACTTTAAAATTAGCCAGAATTAAGAATATGGAACCATAAATTCCCTTTTCAGTATACTGTTTTATGCCGAGTTACTAATACCAGAATGTATGAGACGTGTTTTGTAAATTTAAGTTTCTTTTTTTCATCATTATTATTAATTACAACCTTGATAAAATGAGCCATTGAGTTCTACCATATTGCGGTCGAGATATGTGAGAGGAGATTTACTCTCCATAATGACTTTAAAATTAGCCAGAGTTAAGAACATGGTACCATAAATTCTCTTTTCAGTATACGGTTTTATGTCGAGTTACTAAATCCAGAATGTATGAGACGTGTTTTGTAAATTTAAGTTCCTTTTTTCATCCTTATTATTAATTACAACCTTGATAAAATGAGCCATTGAGTTCTACCATATTGCGGTCGAGATATGTGAGAGGAGATTTACTCTCCATAATGACTTTAAAATTAGCCAGAGTTAAGAACATGGTACCATAAATTCCCTTTTCAATATACGGTTTTATGTCGAGTTACTAATTCCAGAATGTACGAGACGTGATTCGTAAATTTGATGTTTCTTCTTTTATCACTATTATTTATTACAACCTTGATAAAATGAGCCATTGAGTTCTACCATATTGCGGTCGAGATATGTGAGAGGAGATTTACACTCCATAATAACTTTAAAATTAGCCAGAGTTAAGAACATGGTACCATAAATTCCCTTTTTAGTATACGGTTTTATGTCGAGTTACTAATTCCAGAATGTATGAGACGTGACTCGTAAATTTGATGTTTCTTCTTTTATCACTATTATTGATTACAACCTTGATAAAATGAGCCATTGAGTTCTACCATATTGCGGTCGAGATATGTGAGAGGAGATTTACTCTCCATAATGACTTTAAAATTAACCAGAGTTAAGAACATGGTACCATAAATTCCCTTTTCAGTATACTGTTTTATGTCGAGTTACTAATTCCAGAATGCATGAGACGTGTCTTGTAAATTTAAGTTTCTTTTTTCATCATTATTATTATTCACAATCTTGATAAAGTGAGCCATTGAGTTCTACCATATTGCGGTCTTGATATGTGACAGGTGACTTCCATGTTATAATGACATTAAAATTCGCCAGAGATAAGAAGTTAGTACTATAAGTAGCATGATAATGTCGACGTCTGATATCATTATGACTAGTATATCACCTGTCATGTATCTTGAATACAATATGACAGCACTTTAAGTGATAATGATAGTAAAAAGAAATATGTACTAATTTAAAATCGGATTTTTCGTATGATAATGATATTGAAAACTAAGATTTTTTTTCGGTTAAAATAGTATAGAGCATATACAAGGTGTAAAATAAAAAAAAGTTTCGCTGACAAATGCTAAGTAGTTTTAGATTTATTGTCATTTTATTGAATACCAACGAGACGTGTTTAGTCACACACACACACACACACACACACACACACACACACACACACACACACATGTGAGCCAAGCTGTTAATGATACGAGACACCGAAGTGACTAAAGAACTATTTATGCTATAGATGTTGATTTAAAATTGGTCAAAAGTCGTAAATAATTTTCCTAAACTGCTAAGAGTGGTCAGTGGATAGATGAAGTATTCGCTTTCTATAAAATAACGATTTCACTTCGAATGCTTTTAACTAAAAATTTATTTTTAAGATTATAAAAATAAAACACGGATTGACTATTGTATAAAAAATAAAGCATATAAATGAAAACTAGGCTAGACTATTAAACAAAAACGTAAATTAGGAGTGTCCGTCAAGCAAGGCTGAACAGGTTTAAATACATAGCTGCAGTAGGAAATCTGCATATGAAATTCATTAACAGTTAAATATCTAAGTAGTATCTCAATCACGGATATTTAACTGTAATTGAAAATTAAAGTTAAACGCATCGGATGAATATCATTATGAGTTAATAATGTCATGTTATAAGGAAGTATTTTTTTTAAGTTTCCCAGCAGATGTATAGTACATCCCCAATCTAATCGGAAATCTATTCAGACAATTAAAAATCTAATAGAGCATCGCACTTATATGTGTGTGTGTGTGTATAAAATAACTAAAATAACGAAAAAAAGAAAATTAGGTAGACAAAAATATACATACTTAATAATTAAAAAATGTGTTAGCTTATAAACTTTTTGAGTATTTCTTTTTTTAATGGGATTTAAAGAAGTCTCTGGCATTAGACATATGCTCGTTCAAAATAGAAAATAAAAATTTGTGGACTTTTACACTCTGTACCTGTCGTACACAAAAAGTTTATATTGAACTACAAGGAAAGCACTTAACAGCCAATTTTTATATCTTAAAACACATCTTAACACCATCAATTTTGTTTTGTGACGTTTCGAGTAAATTTATAATCAATTTTACTCGAAGCGATCAGTAATTTCTGAATAATGCGATATACCTATAATTGATGTAGATTCTAAAATCAAAATCGCAGGATGAAGTAATTGGATAATGATTTAGTAATTTATTTTACACCGCCCTTGTACAAGATCGATAGAAGTAGGTGGGGTTTACGTGTCGTTAAAAGAAGATGGAGTAGTTTCTAATATTGCTTGATTATGTCTATGGAAATTTGATTAAATTAGAGTAGCAAAAAAGAGCAACATGTGTTTTTCATTTTGTAAGTGTAATTATCTCATTTACCTATTGCATTTTTAGTAATTGGGAATTAATACTGAAAAAATAGTATTCTAGATTTTGTAGTAAAAATGGTTTGGCCAATGAGGAACTTGTGTATGTGGGCAATCTAACAACTTAGTATTTTTCTGATAATTCCAGACTCGTAGATTCCAAAAATATTCTCAAAAGTGTAAAAAACTGGGTCCATCATTTTAAAAATTAGTTTTAAAGTTAAGCTAAATTCACGTGACATCAAAACGCTCCGTGATTGGTAATGACGTCACTGTTCATGATATCCAATATTTTCTTATTTACGTGGGCACTATTTTCCGATTTTGTTTTTGCACGTTCTTGAAATTTTCTAGCTATCAAAATTTATTTTATTTAAACCTGAAGGTTTATTTTATCGATCTCGATAGCTTCATTATCTCAATTTGTTATAAATGTCTCTTTTACCTGGATTTACCACAGGGCAGTCGGACAACCTACCGAAAATTGACAGCATGTCAATGTTTTCGTTTTTGTGTCTATTGCCTTTAATATTAATAATAAATTAAAAAAATCTATAAAGTTTATGAAATTAAATTTAATTTTTAAAGTAATATCATTATTAAGTATTTTAAAAATATTATACTTTTTTCAAATTAGTCACCAATTAGTCGAAAAATATCACTGTGAATTGATGCATTTAAGAAAGTATGCATCTCTGAAGAAAATATTTATAATACCTTGAAAACACATAACCTTCCCCTCCCCCGAGATTATTTATTAGATAATTATATGCTTTAGATATTTATATGTTTTACGATATTTATATATTTTATCAAATATTTATTGTAATTGAACTCTGTGATAGTACTCGGAAATTAGCAGTTTTAAAAGTTAAATAGCAGTGGTTAATCAACACTCATTTTTAGATGTATCGTATAGATGTATCTTTATATATTTTAATTGCTCTAAATTAGTAATATTTAAACAAAAGCAAGCATTTAGTTACCGAGAAATGGTCTTCACAAACTCATAGAGATGATTTATATGATAATTTATGGTTTAATTTTTCATCCCTTTTCATCGCATTTGTACAGATTTTACGTGTATGTGGATCTTTGGGAACGCTGAAAAATATCTTTTCCTTGTAATTAGTTGTTGTATTTTTACAAAGTGGCACAATACAATATTTAAAATATGATTTTTTAATGTCAGACATAGAAAAAAAATTTCTATTATATGCGCAATTTTACACAGAAGCAAATTTAAAAATCGCCTTTTAACATGTAAACAACATAGGCGGTCGGTGTTTTCATGAACTGTGAATTCCCAAACTTGGTAAAAAAATATCGTTTTTGAGAGACGTTAAAGAGTCTGCTATAAAGCCCATTAGAAATCACTCATTAGACCCCAAATGAGAGAAAAATAGGTACTGACCTGCTTACTTTTTTTTATCTTCTATTGTTTAAAATTAAAATTAGAAAACGTAAAAATTCCTCATTCATTCTCTTAAGTAAAAGGGAAGGATCATCACATTCAGAAGGTTGTTGAGTATTGGCCATACCGGATCCTTGTGACAGGAATTTTGGAATCTTTTAAGAAAGAAAAGTAAGTCAAAAATCTAATTGGATGCACCACTTAATGAATTCGGTCAATTTTATGCAGATCTAAAGGTCTCTCCACACTGTGGTCCACTGTAAGTCATTACCACCATCTGGAGGGGGTACTCATACTTTAGTCCACATGGTCTAACACCGGCGGTGCTACATTCTGAATGAGTCCAATGTTAAAAAAAGCGTAACGTTAATTTCTAACGTAGAAGTATCTGTTAAGGCTCCTCCACACAATGTTCCACTGCAAACCATTATCACTGTCTGGAGGGAGTACTCATACTTTAGTTCACATAGTCTAACACCGGCGGTACTACATTCTGAATGAGTCCAATCTAAAAAAACGTAACGTTATTGCCTAAGGGAGTAGTATCTCTTAAGGTTCCTCCACACAATGGTCCACTGCAAGCCATTACCACCCTCTAGAGGGGGGTACTCATACTTTAGTTCACATGGTCTAACACCGGCGGTACTACATTCTGAATGAGTCCAATCTAAAAAAACGTAACGTTATTGCCTAAGGTAGAAGTATATCTTAAGGTTCCTCCACACAATGGTCCACTGCAAGCAATTACCACCCTCTAGAGGGGGTTTGGCTTATCGAGGTCGACGATGGCAGGTGATAATATGGTTTTGAAGGAGGATGGCTTCGAAAGTAGTTTTTCTCCGAAGACCAAAGGCAGCCAGATGCGCAACTAAAGTGCGCAACTGACCCTATAGACGAATCCACGAACTCGGCTCATTTAGTAGCCCTGTGTGTGGATGCAACCCGTAAACCATTGTTCAAGGTCACCATCAGGCAGTGGTGAACAATTGACCATAGTGTGGAGGCTACATAAATCATTTATTAATGTTCCTAGTGCCGAGGAGAAACCTTTCGAGAAAGCACAGCTGTGTTATCAATGAAAAAAGCACCAAAAATCCATGAATGGTACAGATGTATTGTACCAACCCCAATTTAATCGGAAATTTATTAGGACTATCAGAAATTTAATTGGACTTCCCACCTATTGAATCCGAGCCTAAAAACAGTTTCGTGTAATTTTAACCAATTTAAAATTTTTATTAAAAATTTTCCTAGTGTACAAGTCAGCAGCTTTTTCATAGAAAAGAGCTAAGCTGTCAATGAAACGAAACAACGGAGTGACTAGCAGAGCCGTAACTATGTCGTGGCAACGGTGGCATTTGCCACGAGAGCATCACTCATAGTTCATCACACCTTGAGGACAATGGGGTCCAAAAGAGGACAGTTCGCCCCCGAGTAGAAATAAGGAAAATTTGAAAAATAATTTTTTTATTCTAAAATCTAATGTGCTTAAAAATTATTTTTTTTTTTTTATAAATTTTCTTTTTTTTAATGATCTTAGTGACTAAACTTGTTATAGATTCTTACAACATGTTTACCTAAGACTCCTAATATGCCTTAATATAAATCCGAGTATTCGTTTTACATTTTTAATTTATTAAAGCTATTAAAACTAAATTTAGATTTAAAAATTCACCAATTTTTCTCATGAAAATTCAACGTACAAATAAAAAATGTTCCTATTAATTAAACTTTTTAGTTTATCCGCAAAATAATACCCTCAGAGAGTTCAAAAATATTTTAAAATATTAATAATGTAAAAATAGACAAAAAAATTTAAAACTAATACACTAGTAACACTTTAAGAATCAACAAAATATTTTGTGAGTTCATTTTGCATATATTATGGTATAGAAAAACAACTGGTTTACATATTTTCTCACTATATATTGTGGTAGAGGCGTAGACTAGTTTTTTACCACGGACACTAAAGGACCTAGTTATGGCCCTGGTGACTAGAGAGTTATTTATGGTACAGATGTATTGTATATCAACAATCTAATCGGAAATCTAATCAAGCAATTAAAAATCTAATTGAGCCTTGCATTTATTGAATCCGGGACTGAAAAAACTTTCGTAATATTAGATCGTATCAAAAACATTCATTAACACTAGATTTCTCAAAGAAGTAATTTTGACTGCTTTTTAATTTTAATTAGAAAAACAATTATGTATATAACGACACAATTCCTTATAATTTTGTGACTTTTTTGTACAACATCTACCGGATGTTTAAAAAATGACCGGTATATTTGAAAAATCAATAAAAAATAAACGGGCAGTGATAGAAATACACAGTTTATTGATATATGCTTGGCACAATATTAAATTTTTAGGCAGACAAACTTTCAAAATTAGTTACAATGTTCCACAACAGATGACGCTGCAGTCTGAAAAAATCTAAACTACGATATTTTTCAGATATCCACCATGCGCAACAATAATACAGCGTATTCTCAGAACGGAATTATCAGAAATTCGTGTACACGCCTCAGGCGGGATGGCATTACATGCAGAACAGATGTACTGTTCCAGTTATTCAATTGTTTCTGGATAGTGGCGGTACACCTGGTCTTTTTAGAGTCCCCACAGACAAATATCGTAGTTTAAAGCCATTTGCGGTACAGATGTATTGTTCGCCCTCAATCCAATCGACTATCCCTTCAGATAATCAAAAATCTAACTTAACGACACAATTATTGAAAAATTTATCTAGAAAAGATTATTGATGAAAATATAATATTTTCCAAAGCACCTATACCTTAACGGGGAATAGATACAGTATAGACGCCGGTCCTGTCCGCCATGTTTTTTTTTTTGGCGACCAACAGAAAAACGAGTGATTTGAAAAATCGCCAAGTAGAAAAACATGGCGGCGGTGCATGTTTTGTGAAATATCACCAAAAAAAACATGGCGGTGGTCACGGGGCATATTTGAAACACAACATTAACAAAACTAAACTTTAAAAGGAAAAACAGATTAACAATTTAAAGCATTATTAAAATAAAATTAACAGAATAATCATCATTTTTACGTTATTTAAAAATTAAATAACAGATTAGTAATATTTATGATATGTGTGAGCAGAATAAATACAATATATAGCATTTTAATTAGCATTAATATTATGAAAATTCTAACATGTGAGGGGGGTTCCCCCCTCAACCCCCCTTGTAATAAAGAAAAATGCAAAATAAACTATAACACTTTTTAACAATTTCAAAACTGAAATAATTGATACTTTTTAGCAATTTCAAAACCGAAATAACTTCACCCGTCATAACTAAATTAACTAAATCCCAGAAAATGATAAGAACAAAAACAAAATGTTCCAAACCAAAATATCTTGTTTGATTTAGAATAAAAATAGTAAGAACCGAAATTACTAATCCCACAATAACTAAAATACTAAATCCCAAAAAATGATAAGAAAAAAAAAAAATACAACCTGGTGTAGGCGAATGTAAACCAAAAAAGCAACTAAGATGCGAATTTCTGGAAACACCTGCCATAACTAAATTACTTACCTAACCTAGGTGACACCTTACCACTCCGCGTCTGGAACGAAAAGAACAGCTAAGAACATTAAGAACAGCAAATTTTCATAGAGTGCCGGGTAATGACGTCAAAAATCACGTGCACCAATAGGATGCAAGAACATATCGCAGCTTCTATATCCCCTAACGAAAGTTAGGACATATACAGCAATCCAGTCATCGCCCTATAAAATCGCCAAGTTTGCCCCATAAAATCGCCAAGTTTGGCGAGAAAAAAAGGCTTTTATAATGCATCTGTACCCCTTAACGGCACTTGAAAACATTTTGATTTTACTGTATAGTTTATAAGTAGCATTATAAATAGATAATATTCCTACTCATAGATGGCAGCACTAAAATTTATTCCGTTTTTCATATCAAAGTTTTACCTACATAATTTTGTTACCAATAGCTATTTTCTAAGAATTCTCTACTTTCAGTTAAAACAAAAATATTTAACTTGATTGAATTTCACAAAATTATTTCTCAAAGAATGTTTTTTAAAGTCATATATTTTGCAGAAAAATATTTAAAATTATTATTTCTTGTAAAATCAAACACAGTTCAAATATGTGAACAATCTTGCAGGCATGTTTGTTAAATAGAATCTTAACTTACGTATTGATTTGTTATAAATAATTTTAAAAATCACTTTTAATAGATAAGCTTTAATTTCATTATAGAGAGTGAGGCTTAAAAGTCAATATAATATACTGAAATTTTTATTAGAGTATGCATTATCATAGAAATGTTTGAACTATTTTATGCTTAAACCATAGTCATGTTATTTAAGCTAAAAAAGTATATTAATGATTTTTATACCATTTTTGTATCTTTATTAATTTACATTATATGAAAATTGATGAAATAATTTACTATGAATCATCAATATCTTAAATATTAATTATGGTAACAGACAGAGAGCAAAGCTTGGGTACAGAAATGGACCAAAATGATTTAATCATAGAAATTATATAAAAAGCAATATTTACGGCACTTTTAATAACTTTAGACATTATAAAAATCATGAAAGTATAAATACTTAAAATGATTTGTTAAAAGTTAAAACCAAGAAAATTCCCTAACAATTTTATGTTGTTTAAGGAATAAAGATCTTTATAATTAAATTATATCCCCCTAATTCTTTTCTCTAAACAAACAAAAAGAAATATATGAATTTTATTCAAGATTTCAAAATAAAATGGTAGAAACTAAATTAGATTCAAATTCATTAAAACTTATTTTCTATGTTGTGCTGCCATCTATCATCATCATTTTCAACTACAATCTAACAGGTTTAATTAATCGTAGGGAAGAAAAATCATGTTGAATAGTAATTCAAAATGTAAAAAATAAAACTGTGTTAAATATTTTACAAATTAGATTATAATCTACTTTTTTATTAGTTTTAATATGCCTGAATACTTTTTAATTTAATACCTTAGTAAAATTCATTAATAGCAATGTATAAAAGTTTAACTTTTTCAAACATAGATGGCAGCACTAAAATAATGTAGGATCATTTATTTAGCATTCGGTTTCCATCTAGTAGTTGATACCGTTAAATATTTTTAAGTGACTTTAGACAAAATCTAACAAGAAAACAATACCTAACGTACTTTAGTATTTTGACGAGGTATTTTTTGGTATTAAAACTAGCTTAAAATCTCTACTATTCCAATATTTCTGCAAAATGTCCTTACTAAATTCCATAAAAAATTAATGAACTACGACTACGACCACACTAATATATCTAATAAAAGATAATCTATTGGTGATCTTGCTAAAAAACTTTAGCTTTTTTTCTGTGCCTGAAAAAGTAAAATATTTAAATAAGAAATACCCTCAAAAATTATAAAAAATACCAAAAAATGTAAGAAAAAAATTTAAAAGTATAAAAATTTAAGAAAAACCACAAAATCAGTTAAAAATTGGCCAAGTTCATAATTAGTCGACCCGCTAATTAAAACCCAAATTTTTTTTGGGGGGGATCAGTTAAACGATTAATTTCATTAAATCATGAATGAAATAAATCTGTGAAGTGTCATTTACGGCAAAGAGGGATTGACAATAACAGCGTGTCTAGTAAATGCATTGTCTATTGACTTAAACCCTCCATTTTTGTTATCAAGCAACCTTCCCCCTTCTGGCTTAAAAGGGACGTTGCAACCTCATTTCAACCTTCAGTACCTGCAATTAACTTTTAAATTTATTTTTAAAAAAGGATTTTTAAAAAAGTTTTCAGATGATATTCAATAATTAAAGAATAAACAAAACATATTTGTACTACAATTGTATTACATTGTTATACAACAATGCTATATTTTTCTGTTTTTAACGATAATTTCTACACTGATTATCCTATGTGTAATAAGTTATTTTTTAAAAAGTGTTCAGATCATATTCAATAATTAAAAGATAAACAAAACCTTTTTTGTTCTTATACAATCATGCTGTCAAACTCTCGGATGATTAGCGTGTATGTCTGGTACTTTGCTGAAACTTCAATTTCATTTTATTTTGTGTTTAACGATAATTTCTACACTGATTATCCTTTATGTTATAGGGAATTTTTTAAAAAAGTTTTCAGATCAGTTTTAATAATTAAATCCTAAAGAAAACCTTTTTTTGCACTAATACAACTAATCTGTCAAACTCTAGGATGATTATCGTGTATGTTTTGTACTGTGCTGAAATTTAAATGTTCTTTTTTTTCTGTGTTTAATGATAATTTCTACACTGATTATCCTTTCTGTAATAGGGGATTTTTTAAAAAAGTTTTCAGATCATATTCAATAATTAAATGATAAACAAAACATATCGGTGCTAATACAACAATGCTATTTTTTTCTGTGTTTAACAATAATTTCTACACTTATTATCCTTTGTATAATAGGGGATTTTTTAAAAAGTGTTCAAATCATATTCAATAATTAAAGCATGAGAAAAATCTTTTTTTTTACTAATGCAATCATGCTGTCAATCTCTACGATGATTAGCGTGTATGTTTTGTACTTTGCTGAAACTTCAGTGTTTTATTTTTTTCTGTGTTTAATGATAATTTCTACACTGTTTATCCTTTGTGTAATAGGGGATTTCTAAAAAAAGTGTTCAGATCATATTCAATAATTGAAGCATACACAAAACTCTTTTGTACTAGTACAATTATGCTGTCAAATTCTAGGATGATTAGTGTGTATGTTTAAAACTTTGCTGAAATTTCAATGTAATTTTTTCTCTGTTTAAAAATAATTTCTACACTGTTTATCCTTTCTGTAATAAGGGATATTTTAAAAAGGCTTGAGATCATATTTAATGTTTAAAGCATATACAAACTATTTTTTTACTAATACAATTAATTATACTGTCAAGCTCTAGGATGATTATTGTGCATGTTTTGTACTTTGCTGAAATTTCAATGTTATTTCTTTTCTCTGTTTAAGGATAATTTCTACACTGATTATCCTTTCTGTAATAGAGGAATTTTTAAAAAAGCTTTCAGATCATATTCAATAATTAAAGCATAAACAAACCCTTTTTTGTTCTAACACAATCATGCTGTCAAACTCTCGAAGGATTAGTGTGTATTTTTTGTAATTTGCTGAAATTTAAGTGTTCTTCTTTTTCTGTGTTTAAGGATAATTTCTACACTGATTATCCTTTCTGTAATAAGGGATTTTTAAGAAAGTGTTCAAGCCCTATTCAATAATTAAAGCATAAACAAAACTTTTTTTGTAGTAACACAATCATGCTGTCAAACTCTCAGATGATTAGCGTGTATGTTTTGTACTTTGCTCAAATTTAAATGTTTTTTTTTTTTGTGTTTAATGATAATTTCTACACTGATTATCCTTTCTGTAATAGGTGATTTTTAAAAAAAGTGTTCAGATCATATTCAGTAATTAAAGCATAAACAAAACCGTTTTGCAGTAACACAATCATGCTGTTAAACTCTCAGATTATTAGCGTGTATGTTTTGTACTTTGATGAAACTTCAGTGTTATTTTTGTCTGTGTTTAACGATAATATCTACACTGATTATCCTTTCTGTAATAAGAGATTTTTTAAAAAGTGTTCAAATCATATTCATTAATGAAAGCATAAACAAAACATTATTTTACTATTACAATTATGCTGTCAAACTCTAGGATGCTTAGCATGTATGTTTTGAACTTCAATGTTATTTTTTTTCTGTGTTTATAGATTATTTCTACATTAGTTTTCCTTTCTGTAATATATTTTTTATCTCTCATCCTCACCTGGATGTCATATGAGAATACTAAATTGATTCTTAGTAGCTTATAAGCAAAGATATGATAAGAGATATTCTTGAAAAGTGTAAACATTTTATTCAATAAAAAACATGAATTAAAAATACTTTTTTAACAATAATACTGTTAATCAGCACAAATCAGTCCCTGTCTTCACTGATATATACCCCGGGTAATATTTTTCTTTTATATGTGTACATATTAGTTATTTCTCTACATAGGTGTATATAAGAAAGTACAAAAAGTAAATCATCAAAGAAGAATGAAAATATAAATCATCTTAGATTTTACACATCATAAAACCTAAGAAAAGTCCAATAATGCTATTGATAATAATTTGTTTTATCATCAAATCTATGAAATTTCATTTCTATATCAATCAATCACTGCTTGTGGATATCTATAGGAAATCTTAATGATCTGTAAAATCTTATTGAAATTATATGTTCATTACGAATTTTACATTCTTAGTTTTTGCACTGCGTTGCAATATCACCATGATAGTCAGTTTTTTATCTTAATTGGCGGAGAATACCAAAGGAAAAAATCCGTTCCACAACTGCCATCTGGACGCTTGGTTTCTATCCCTCCTGCTGTCGCACCTTTTCATCGAATTTGGGATATATCTGCTTGGGAGATTTCCTAAATCTGCCGATGGTAATAAATGGATCGCAGTCTGCACCAATTATTGTACATGCTATGCAATAACTAAAGCTTTACCAACTGCTGAAGCCGAAGAAGTAGCCAAGTTCCTGCTCGAAGAGATTCTTCTAAAACATGGAGTCATTATTACAGATCGTGGTGCTGTTTTTCAATCCAGACTTGTTTCCGCTCTCGTCGAATTGTGCAATATCGATCATCGCATGACGACGGCCTATCATCCCCAGACAAATGGTTTGACGGAGCGCCTTAACAAAACTCTAGCCGATATGCTTTCCATGTATGTTGACACCGAACAGAAAAACTGGGACGAAATTCTACCATTTGTGACGTTCGCCTATAACACTACTAAGCAGGAAACATGATTCACACCGTTCTACCTAGTCCATGGACGTGAAGCCGAAACGACGTTGGACACGATGTTTCCATTCTGCCCTGATGATGCAACTAACGATTACATAGCCAAGACCATTTCCAGAGCAGAAGAGTCGAGACAGTTTGCTCCAAAGCATACTCTGAGAGCGCAAGATAAAGACAGTCAACGTTATGACTCTAAGCACCGAGTGGTGTCTTATAGTCCTGGAGAACTCGTATGGGTTTATACCCCGGTTCGAAAGGTCGGTCTTTCAGAGAAGCTCCTAAGGAGGTATTTTGGCCCCTATCACATTTTTTTTTATTATATATTCTAATATATGTATATAAGAATACTTGTACATATGAAATTATGAAAAGATATAAGTTTCTCTTTACCCACTAAATCGGAGAAAACCTATAAAACTGGTGTAAATATTTTATTTCATTAAATCTATGTCTTATCATTACATATAAGAAAACAGTGGTATACAAGATAGCATTTGTATATATATTTTTTCTTTTACCCTCAAATCTGAGAAAATCCTAATAAAACGGGTAAAAATATTTTTTTTTTAATCAAATTGTTGTCATCCCATTTAGATATCAACCAAGCAAAGTTTGTGAAATATATTATAAATGAAAACATACCTAGATGTTCAGTATGAAATTAATGTATAGGAAACTATGTTATGAATTTAATGTTCTTAGCTTCAATAGTTTTACCACAGTATTTATATAGCAATTTGGAAGTCAGATTTTTATTTTATAATTATACATTTACAAAGTTATCTATAGAAGAATCTTGGCATCTAAGAATAAAAAAAAATGCAAGTTTTCTTTATCCATCAAATCTGGGAAAGTCCCACAAAACTAGTAAAAGTAATTTTTTTATTACCAAATCTATGTCATCCCATTTCAATATCAAAGAAAAAATGTTTCTAAAAATCCAAAATATATGAAAAGCAAATCTTCTAATAATTAATGTATAGGAAAGTGTGTCACGAATTTAACGTTTTTAGCTTCAATAGTTTTAGCACCGCATTGATATAGCAATTTGAAAGTTACATTTTTATTTTATAATTATATAATTACAAAGCTATCTATAGAAGAATCTTTGCATCTAAGAATAAAAAAAATGTAAGTTTTTTATTTTATCCAGCAAATTCGGGAAGGCCCAATAAAAGTGGTAAAAGTAATTTGTTTTAATACGAAATCTATATTATCACATTTTAGTATCAACGAAAATCTAAAACAGTTGAAAGCATATCTTCTAATAATTAATGTATAAGAAGTTATATGTATTTTTAAGAATTTCCCGTTCTCAGTTTCAATAGTTATAAATTAAATCTATATCGTCATATTTCGATATCAACTAAGCAAAGTTTGTGAAAATCTATAACAAATGAAAGCAAATCTTGATGTTCTGCAAAAAATTAATTTATAAGAAACTATCTTACGAGTTTCCGGTTCTTAGGATCAATAATTTTAGCATTGCATTGATCTGTCATTCAACTTCTCTTTTCATATATACACAATTGGTAATTTATCTATATAAGAATATTTGAATATAAGAATGCAGGCGGGAAATATAAATTTTTCTTATACCTTAAATCCAGGAAAGCTCCAATAAAATTGTTGAAAACAATTTGCTTATTCCTCAACTCTGTGTTATCACATTTCGATATGAGTTAAGCAAAGTTTGTGAAAGTCTATAATAAATGAAAGCAAATATTGAGCTATTGAAGAGTTGACCGGGGTACCTTGGCCGAAGGCCTTATCCCCTGTTGCAAGTTAAGAATTCAAAATCAGGTGTCCAGTCTTTTAAGATGAAAAACAATAAGTATAAAAATGCAGGTCTTAATGATGGGATGAGATAAATTGCTAGGCCCTTAACAAGTTAAATAAATTAAGATGAAATACATTTAAAATAAAAAGAAGAAAGTTTAAGAATAGCAAGAAATTTTTATTTATTTATTTATTTATTTTTTTAATTTAAATTTTTATTTATTTATTTATTTTTATTACTAAATTACTGTACAAGACAGTGAAGATATAGGTGAATGTTGATGAGAGAAATAATAAGTGAAATTACATTAAGTTAGTACAAGAAGTAAAATTAAAGTTAAAAAATTAAAATTAAAAATTAGGTTCAGCTTAAAATTCATGGCGAGAAAAGCTCAGAGCAGGTTCTGTGGCTCCATCTGTTGGATGGCCTCGCGTTCGGGAAGTGCATTGGGGAGCGTTAAGAAGGGAGATGAAATTCTACCAGTTTAAGGAATCATGGCGGCTCTAGGCCGCTTGCGATGTTTAGCTTTCCTATGATCATAGTCAGGTAATTCGGCTATGATCTGATTAGGTAGGCTATACACCTGTCCATAGAATTTGGAAGAAAGCTTAGTGCAAATAATTTTAAATGTATCTATGTTCAAATCCCTTCGAATAATTTTATTGGTTAGATACCTGGGGGCCTGAGCGATCCTCCGGAGAGTTCTGTTGTGAATTTTATTAAGTAGGTCAATGTTAGATTGGGATGCAAACGACCAAATTGGGGCGGCGTACGTTGCAGCGGGCAAAACTACTGCTTTGTACAAGAGCATTTTATTTTTAATGGAGAGATGGGGGCCGTAAAGTAGTGAACGAAGCTCACAGATTCTGGCATTCATACAGTTTTTAATGTTGGTTATATGTTTCCTGAACGTTAATCTCTTATCTAGAGTGATACCTAAGTATTTAGCAGAGTCACTCCAGCTAATCACCTCGCCGTATAAGTACAACCGAGGAGGAATTTTAAATGATCGACTAAAATAAATTACCTGGCATTTGCCAGGGTTTATTTTAATCTTCCAATTATTAAACCAAATTTCCAGAGCAGAAATATGATTTTGAATGTAAGCGCTAACGCTATCTATGTGTGGGACAGAAGTAAAAATTGCCGTGTCGTCAGCATAAAGTGCAAGTGAAGTTAAATCAGTTTTAGGGATATCATTAATGAAAATATTGAATAAAGTCGGACCAAGAATCGAGCCCTGTTGGACTCCAGCAGTTATTGTTCTGTTGTTAGAATAAGTGTTGTTGACACGGACTTTGAAGGAACGATTGCAAAGGTAGTGTTTTAAAAGATGTATCATTGCATCTGGCACACGGAGCTTAATTAATCTGTAAATGAGTCCCTCGTGTGTGATGCGGTCAAAGACCTTTGCAATGTCTAAAAAGAGACCTCCAGTTGGTTTTTTGGTTTGCAATCCCTCGCTAGCTAGTTCAACAACCCTAAGCAGCTGGTGTGTTGTACTGTGTTTAAGGCGAGAGCCAAACTGCTCTGGAATAATAATGTCGTTTACGTCTACGAAAGTCTGTAGGCGGTTGAGTATTACACGCTCGGTGACTTTACTGAGGCAACTTAAAAGACTTATAGGTCGGTAATTTACCGGCATAGTTAAATTACTTTGAGGTTTGGGTATAGGGCAAACAATGGCTGTTTTCCAGTTATTCGGAAAGTAATGAAATTTTAAAATATAGTTTATTATTGCAGTGAAATAAATGAGAATATTTGGAGGTAAACTTTTAATGCATCTATTATTAATTTTATCTATGCCGGGAGTTTTATTATTTTAAGGTTTTTAATTATTTCTCTAACTTTCCGCTATGCTTGTTTTGGGGATGACTGAAGTGATTGGTAAATTCATGAAATCATTAATAGGTGTTACAGCACCGCTCAACGAACGCCAAGAGAGGGAGCTGCCGAACGGATAGTTTTGAGCGCTATCGAAAAACAGAAGTCAGATATGGAGACAATGAGCGAGTGTGCGCGCCGCACATACATGATTTTTTGTTAAACAATTCTGTAATGTGTCGTGTAAGTAATTCATGTTAATTAAAATGTTTCGTCTAATCTAAAGATTTATCACCCTTTTTTCCCTTGACAACAACTATGGATATCCGAGAAATTAAAGAAACCGAAGGCCACAGGCGGCCCCAATCGAACCTTTTGAAGTAAAGAGGTAAGTGAATCTTTTTTTACTTACCTCCAAGCTAATAATTATTAAGAATTATTTTACCTTGTGTAACATAATAAATAGTATCATTAACGTGCGAATCGTGCTCTACGTTCACTAAATCAGAATTTGGAGCAAATTGTTCCTCATACACGGTAGCAAAGGCTTCAGCTTTACCGAAGGGATGAAAGTGCGTCGTTGTGGCTCCAACAATTGGTGGGAAATGATACGCAGACTTACCGCGGAGTCTTCTCTGGAATTTCCAGATCGAATTATCGTCTACGCTAAGTCCGGAGATAAATTCTTCCCAGCGTTTATCTCGATGAACTCGAATTTCTCTCTTGACAGAATTACTGAGAGCAATATACTCTTGCCTAGAGACAGGAGTTCTAAGAAATTGGTATAATTTTCGTGCAGTATTTCGTTTTTTAATTAGAATTTTGATGTGCGAAGGGAGCTCATGAATCCGGGGATTCTTCGCCACCTTCGACGAATTTAGAAGGGCAGAATTTACCTCACTAGTAAGTTTAGTTACTGCATTGTCAATATCAGTAGTGTTACGAATAACGGGGAAAATTAATTTATTACAGGCAAGAGTATCTTGGAACTGCTGCCAATCGGTGTAAGTAGAGGGGGGGGGACTCAAGAGCTTCAATTCTCATATCCACGGTCAGTAATACTGGCACATGGTCTGAGTCGAATAGATCAAGAGTCTCAGAAGTAATTTTATAGGGAATATTTTGTACTTGTGCATAATCGATAACAGAGAGGCTACCGTTATGAGCAAAATGGGTGGGCGAATTTGGATAGTGAATATTTAGATAAGGAATGCTACCGATTAACTTAAGAAGCTCTCTACCTTTCCTATTCACACCTCTGCAGTTCCAAGCAGTATTATGCGCATTGAAATCTCCTGCGATAATACAATTCCTATGAAAGTTAAGAATTTTAGTAAGGCCGGGAGTGGGGAGAGAGTTATTGTTACAGCGAATATAAGCCGAAGTAATTAAAATTTTGGAATTGCTGTCAGGTAAAACCATAACTGAGATAGATTCGAGATCATCCGTAGTAGTAAGTTCGTTGACAACATAGTGATTAATATCACGACTTACATATATGGCAACACTGCCATTTTGTCTGGATCTAGAAGTAGTTTCACGGTCCCTACGGTAAAGTGAATAATTGCCAATGCTAAATTTGGAATATGATTTCTTGGAAAACATCGTTTCTTGGACGAGCACAATATCAACGTGCGACGTCTCCAAGAAAACGCGAAGCTCGTTAATTTTATTGCTCAGGCCGTTGGCATTCCAATGAATTATTTTAAGCTGAGGTAAGTTACGATAGGGCCTAGCCACGATGGGTTGGAGGATCGTAAAATTCAGCTACAGCTTCAAATATGCTGAGTAACCGTTGGACTGGATCTTCTACGTTTTTTATAATTTCCATTTAAAGCAAACATTGACGTTCTGCAAGAAATTAATCTGAAAGAAATTAATATAATATTTCTGGTAAATGTCGACATTCACCATGCACTAATGGTGAATGTTAAACATGTCGGATATTTATATTTTCTTCTCCGTAATTCAGTCAAATCTATAGTACTAGCACATATAACTGTTGAAATTAAAACAAACCGAACACTCTTAGAACAGAAAATAATACCAATAATTAACTTGTTTATGTGACTGAGGTTATAATATCTTATTTGTTACAGCAATTTAAACTGTTATAGTAATTTGAATTGTCACTTGTATTTACAATGGCATTTAGTAATGAAACATTTCTTTTTAAAATGACAGCGTTTATAGCCATGCCATCCACTTCTCGAATTAGCTGCAGCGGCATTTCTTGAGAACAAATATCATATACGGAGCGTAACTTTTTTTTTTTTACAAAATATAAACTAATTACAGGAAAAAACTGTTTGAAAGTACCATGTTTGTTTACTAATTTATAAAAGTCGGAATCTTCTATTCCAATAACAACCGCCAATACATTTCGGGCCTTTGTACGACCACGGTCGACATCAGAGATTGCATTCGCACAGGGTCATCAATTTGAGCAGGAGGAAATTTTTTTTTGAGATAATTTCGTTGGTTGCATTAGTAGATTATCTTTTGAGGTCGCTCTTTTAATAGAAATAAACTTCTACTGTTTAGTCAGGGCATGATATAAGGCGTAGTAGGTTGAAGCTCGGGATAGTTGCTGTGTAGAACCGGGAAAAAAAAAAGATTTAAAATGCTTAAAACTGGCCATACATCACTTATCGTACTCTAAATTATTTTTATTTCGCGTAATTTCTCCCAATTCTTCCCGTAATGCTCTGCGCTTCCACGTCAAGTTGAAGGCGGAGCTTAATATTTAAATTTGCACATCGCCAAGTCTGCCGTTTTAATACTTTATTTTGCTGATCACGGTATGCAGAGGTGTGGCTTGGTTAGATTACGCCTTGCCCACCGCTCATCTCCATCGGGTTGTCGTCGGGTTCTATCCCCGGCGAAGTCAAAATTTTCAAATCTAATTCAAAATTGCTAAAAATTGTTTTTTGGGATTATTTAATATTATTTAGGCTCTTTTTGGATTTTTAGACCAATTTATTTATTTTTAAAACATGTATTTTATTTTTTCCACATTTTCAAAACTTTCGTACCCGATCATTATTACTAAACAAATAAAAATTTATAACATCAAAAATAAATCAATAAAAATTATTACTATAATTAAATATTATTATTTAGGCCTTTATCTGATTTTTAAAACAGTTTATTTATTCTAAAATATATATTTTTATTTTTTCCAAAATTTTTAAAATTTTGTTTTTACTCACTTTTAATCAAAATTTTTCGGCTTATTTTGTACGGATGTCACTGGCCAAAAAATATTTATGTTTTACTATCCCTAAACTTTCTACTCTCTAGTTTTGTGTTATGAACTCACGAATCAACCCTTCTATCTCTTTGCTCTTTTATGTGTTTATTTTTCGCTCGTTGTCATTTTTGTGCTTACTGATAGAAGCCTCTGGATTGACGGGCTCGGCCCACAGGGTCCAGTTGCATCACCACCTTTGATGCCTTTGATGCCCTTGCTGTGCCTTGCATCACCACCTTTGATGCTTTGATGGTTGCATTATATATGCTCTCTTGGAATTTTGAGGTTGGGTTGGGTATTGTACAACTCAAATGCTAAGATCTATCAGAGGCTTTGGTGGTTGTAGTATATAAGCTCTCTTGGAATTTTGAGAATGTGTTGGGTTGGGCGTTGTATAACTCTAATGCTAAGATCTATCAGAGGCTTCTCAAACGAAAAAGTCTTTAATGTAGAATGGTGTTCACGGTTTGTTGTTTACCTGTCGGCGTTCTCTTCTGTCTTCGAATATTTCTCCAAAACATCTGCTTCTTACCGGTAGCAAGTAATGTGGTTTTCTTTGTACAGATCTAGCACTTACATGTGTTTGTAGCGAAATTATGTAAACTGATGTTAAGTTAAAATTATAAAGTAATAAAATATGTTTATCAGTTTTAAAGATATATCGAAATGAAACGTACGTTTTCCTTCAATAGGAAGCTAAATTACAGTTTTTATAATATTTTAAAGTATTCTAGACTGTAAAGTATTACATAATATCTATTCCTATATTATATTTTTTGTAATAGTGTCGATTTTCAGCACATTTTTACTTATCAGAGTATTTCTACAGCGAAAGTAACAGATTATTCTCGGTTCTTTTTGATTTGAAGTAGTTCAAATGTAAACTACAATGTGCTAACTACAAAACGTGATACATCACAGCTATTAATAACCGTTTTAAAATTGTATGAAAACTGAAATTTTACCAGAATGTTATAAAACATCTTTAAATATAATAATTTAAAAGCTTCATGTGTTTAAAAGTTTTTAAAATACACTACCACAGTTCACTACAAAAGTTTTTTTTCCTAATCATACATAGAATATAATTCTGAAATTCACAAAATTAGGAACTTGCTTTTTACATTTAGTTTTACAATATCTACCACTATTTTACAAGTTAGAAATTTTATAATACAAAAGAAATTATTACGCTGGTTGTTCGAATGCTTGTTTGTTTCATTTGTTCTTCAGGATGTGTTGGGAAGTGTATTGCACAACCTAATACCCAAAAATTATCAGATCCTTGTCAAACAAATAGGGTTGTTGTATAGAATAGTGTTAAGGCTTCGTTTTTTACTTTTCGGCGATCTCTTCTACATTTGAACAATTCTGCTGCGCAGCTGATTTTTACCCGCAGCGAGTAATGTTTCCTTTGCAGAGATCTAGCACTTACGCGCATTTTGTAGTGGATTGATGTAAATTGATGTTAAGAAATAAAACATGTTTAACAGTTTTAAAGATATATAGAAATACTAAGTGTATTATTCTTCAATGTGAAGGTAAATTGTATTTTTGTATAATTTTGATTATTCTAAGCTGTAAAACAGGACGTAATATATATTCCTATATCATACTTTTGCAATAATATTACTTATCAGCACATTTTTCCTAGTGAAGTATTTCTACAACAAATGTAACAGATTATTCTTTATTCTTTATGATTTGCAGTAGTTCAAATGTAATCATAATGGGCTATCTGTAAAACGTGATACATCAAAGCTAATTAATCCTTTAAAGGTCACCTACATAAACTCTTTGGAATTCAATTAAATTAGTGTATAAATATTACCTATGAACCTTATAAATGCAAAATGTATTAAATTTTTTCCTTTACAATCCTTACAGAAGGTTCCATTAGAGGATACTGTAAGATGAATTGAGGAGGGGGAGTTGAATTAACTGACAATCCCATAAGCTTGTACAGCTTGAACATAATACTTTTTAAAATTTTAATTATATTAGAACAATAAATAAGTGTTCTTAAAAAGTATAATAAATAAATAGTTTAACGATTTATAAGTGTTATTTGAACAGATATTTTTGTTTGGGGTCATAAGTGAAAAAAAAATATCAAATTACTAACTTTCGAGGTACAGCAAGAAAATACATATATTTCAAAAGAAAATATAAATGCAGTGCTATCATTTATTGTAAGTTTTAAATGTCAAAAACATAAAAAACTTTCATATTTCTCAAAATAGAGAAAAAAATGTTTAACAGGTGGTTTCGCTGAGAAACCACTGTCCACTAAAGGGTTAAATGACACTCTAGTATTCACCGTTGGATGTTGGCTATGGCTAACATTTTAAAAAATGTATGAAAACTTAAATATTGCCATAGTGTTTTGTAACGGCGTGTCGGTCTCATTAGCCCTCGTGTTGCAAAAAGTAGACCGTAGCACTCCAAACCAAACCAAACCAAAAAGTAACGGCGTGATTTAACGGTGTGTTTACATTTAACGGTGTGTTTTCCCCTGAATTTTTCAAGATATTTTGGGCCATGTATTGTACAACCTATTACCAAAATATATGAGAGACTTGTAAAACAGAATAGGGATTTTGTGTAGAATGGTGTTCAGGCTTCGTTTTTACCTGTTGGTGATCGCTTCTGCCTTCGAATATTTCTCCTAAGCATCTGCTTGTTGCCCGAAACGAGTAATGTTGTTTTCTTTGCAGAGATAGCACTTACACGTGTTTGTAGCGGATTGATGTTAAGTTAAAATTATTAAGAAATAAAAAATGCTTATTAGTTAAACATATATAGAAATACTAAGTACATTATTCTTCAGTGTAAAGGTACATTGTATTTTTGTATAATTTTGAATATTCTAAGCTGCAAAACAGGACGTTATATATATTCCTATATTATACTTTTGCAATAATTTCATGTATCACCCCATTTTTGCTATCAAAGTATTTCTACAACAAATGTAATAGATTATACTTTGTTCTTTCTGATTTGCAGTAGTTCAAATGTAGTCTATAATATTGGGCTATCTGTAAGACGTGATACATCAAAGCTAATTAAACGACACTCTGTGTATTCCTCGTTGGCTGTTGGTTTTTTAAAACTTTTTTAAAAATGTATGAAAACTGAAATTTTACCAGAATGTTTTGTAACGGCGTTATTTAACAGTGTGTGTACATCAAAGAACTTTGCTTTGAGAAATGAACTTCGCTTGTGTTGATATAAATGGGTCGTTCTTCCCGGCACCAGGATGTGTAGAGTTTTGTGACCTACGGGAGCGAAACAACACAACAGGCAACCGGGCGCCTAGTCTGACAGCCAGAAAATGGACCATCGGAATCACAAAGAAATGCCCGACATTGGATCTTCGACACGAAATTACAGAGACACCTGGGTTTGCGGCCGGTTATTGTCTAACCCAGACCAATCCAGTTGGTTGAAGGTGAGGTCATCGCCAGATGATCCAATGATGATATTGTGGGTGAGGCCGCCTCTCTTAGATGCCCCTCTCCTAAAAAAGAAACAACATAAGATATTTTTAAAGAAGTAGTTAGCTAGATTCAGCTAACTCGAAGGTCACCTCGACCAGTCTCTCCATCGGGACTTTCTCCTAGCTAAAATCCCACCTTGGGATATATGTCTTGCTGAGATTGATAACGATACCCAGTGTCTTGGGTTTTCTTTTAATAAAATCCTCTTCAGGATTGATTGCATATTCCTCTTAGGAACTCTAACTGTGTTTTGATATTCTGCGAAGAAACCATTTGTTATCTCAACTTATCTCGTCTAATTGAGCTTACTGTCTACTTAATTACTTCAGAGAATTTTCGCGCGAGCTCCCGAAATGTTTCTTCCGTCGGATCGCCAATATTTCGGCAGAGGCATTAATTGTACGTCTCTACTCAGCCCTACGTGTATCGAATTACATAGAAATCTGAAATTGTTTTTTGTGTATATAGAAATGATGTATATAGCAGAGATGTAAATAAATCAATTATTTAATAAATACCTGATTCATTATTGTGTCACCTAAAACAGGGACCGGATACGTTACAGTTTTATAACATCTTTTAACAATAATAATGTTAAAGCTTCATATGTTTAAAAGTTTTTAAAACGCACTACCACAGTTCACTACAATAGTTGTCTTTTATAACCATACTTAGAATAAATCCTAAAATTCACGAAATTACCAACTTCCTATTTACATTTAGTTTTACTATTTCTACCACTATTTTACATGTTGGAAATTATACAATAGAAAAGTAATTGCTACTCTGTTATCCCAAGATTTCTAAGAGGTATGTTAGGCCATGTGTTGTACAACCTAATACCAAAATATATGAGAGACTTGTAAAACAAATAGAGATTTTGTGTAGAATGGTGTTAAGGCTTCGTTTTTACCTGTTGGCTTTGCTTCTGCCTTCGAAGATTTCTCCTAAGCGTATGATTGTTACCCGTACCGACTAATATTGTTTTCTTTGCAGTGATCAAGCACGTTCATGCATTTGCAGCTGATTGATGTGAACTAATGTTAAGTTAAAAATATAAAACAACTGATTTTGATCGTCTTTGTGTAGCATAGCGTTCAAATCTGATTTAAATTACACGAAACTGACCATTTTTATTGAATGATTATTATAATGATTAGAATCCATTGATTACGAGCTCGTTCCTGTGTGTTAAAAGATTAGAGATGGGGGATTAGATGTATGAGATTAGCAAAATATAAGTTCCCTAATTTAGAGGACTCTAGAATAAGTTCTATTGAAGGTTGAATTGGAACTACAGACAATTCAAATTATGCGCTAAACATTTATTAAAAAAAAAAAAAAAAGAAAAAAAGAAAAAAAAAATTTAGTACACAAATCCGCCTATAGGTTGTGCTATAACACGTATGGTATTTATTTAGTTTTATTAAGTTAAATCGAGTATTAGTTTCCTATCTGCACACCACGGCTGCGTTACAAGAAAAAACAGTACTGTTACAACTGTTTTATCAGAACTATACTCGGTGTAAACTCAATAGGCACTTCAAGGTCACTGATTTTTCCCCGATCACCAACTGTAACTATGGTAACGACAGTTGGAGAAAGACTTTACTCTTTTTTCCCACTGTGTTAAGGGGTGTTATGCATCGTGTGGGGAGGTAAACTTTTCATTCCAAAATTGCACTGTATTAATTATTTTATGATTTTACAAGAATTGAAAGAGGTCTTAATGCAATAACAATATTTTGTATAATTTTATTATGTATTTAAAGATTTATGGTCTGTTGACACATTTTTAGAAAGTGAAAATTTCTTTAGAAGGTACAAATTCCTAATGTTTTAGTAAGAATTCTAAATTAAAATAAATTTTTGTATTTTTACAAGAACATCTATGATTTATTATAAACTTTTTATACATATTGTTAAACTTTTCTTTATGTAAATAGTTTTTATGCACAACTGAAAATTTTAACTTTGCTTATAATTAGTAATCTGTTAAAAAAAACTGTAGTTAAATTTATTTATAAAAAAGCTTTAAAAACTAAATAAAAAATATTTCCTGTTTTTTAGTTAAACGGAATTTTAAAGGCAGAAAAGGTGACACTTTTGTCGAAATCATCTAAATCTGTTACGCGCCTTTAATGTGAAATTTTTTTTCATATTGTCGCAGTTCTGGATCGGCACAAATTCTTTTAGAAATACCACTGGCATCATCAGTTGCTTGTTGAGTTTGCGAAAACAATTCCAAAACTGTAGCAACTGGGTTGGATTCAACAAGACATTTCAAGTACCTGTATACGCTAAATATCAGTATTTTGGACTGTTTTCTAACATCAAAACTAGCCATTACAGGAAATATTTATGAAGTAAAAAATTTAAATAAATATGAAGCAAAATTTAAATAAAACAATGAATTAAAAGATAAAAAATGAGAGGGTAATATCAGATAAGCGCAAAATAAATATCTACGAGAAGAAAGAAAGCAAGAAAGTATTGGAATCAAATCCTCAACTGAAGTGCTGAAAATAAGTATGAATGCACATGCTTCTTGGTCGCTACCATAGTAACCGATGACTGGGGAAACGAAAAGTGTGTCCTTGAAGCGCCAATAGATTTTACATGTACTTTTTTTATAGCAGAACTCTGTTGCAGTTCTAAAAGAATTCCGTGGTCTGAAGCGGGTTGAAGAGGTCCTATGTCTGCACGTGCTTTACGCAAGATGATCCTTCGTCAGATATCACCCCTTGGCACTTTTGGTTGGGGGGGGGGGGTTCCTAGCGGACAAGATCTACCTTTAAATGCCGGTATCTATCCCAGATTTAAAGGAGAGAATTTGGATCCCCATTCTTGATATTCCGGCAGACTCATTCCGGCCAGATCAGGAAAATATGGTTCTGCGATTACACCTTATTGTTGAACATAAAGGGGAACATATTATGCACTTTTATTGCAACTTTCTGATATCATTTAGCATGTATAAAGTATATTAAATGTGTTTATCTAAGTGTGGCAACGCCAATATCTCTGTGCTCAGCATGTACGCTCAGATTTATTTTGCACATGAGCGAGCTGTACGAGAGGAAAGGAAAAAATTCCAGAGATATCAGTTGGGGATAAAATGGCATGTGTTGTGTTAATAAATGTTTGTGAAGTTTAAATCTTCTTGCATCCATCACTATTAGGATTATATTCACCATGGAAATTTATGCCAAGCGATCCTCCATCATTTCTAAATCATAATAGCCAGTTATTGAATAAAAGAGAGGATATTTCTCCACATATGCATCCCCATAGTCGGATTTTAGTACTAAAATTTTGTACTTAATGAATGTCAAGCGCATCATTTGAATTATCTGCAGTTCCAATTGTACCTCATTTAGAGCAATAGAACATATTCTAGAGTAGTGAGAAGAGGGTAACTTATTTCTAGCTTACCCTGTAGGTTGGTGAGACTCCCGTCATGTTCTGACGACGTTTTTGAAGAGGGAACTGGACTCTCGATTTCATTTCTATTTAGTTCAAACACTGATATTTAAATGAAGTTTTATTGAAGATCTCTAGTATAAATTTATGCAGTTTTGAGAGGAAAAACAAACTCAAATGAATTACATGTAGCAAAAACCAGGGAAGGGGAAATATTTGCAAAATACGACATTTCTGTTAAGTGCTCTGACAAATTTATTTAATAAATGTATAATGAATTTTAATGTTTAGAGTAAAAAATTTTGTAACATATATTCTCCTTATAAGCTTAGTTTCGAGCAGAATGTTTGAAATAAAGCAGTTTTAAAATTAGATTAAAACTGCTCATTATCAAGACATTACAGAAAAGACTTCAAACGTTACTAGGTAAAAGAAGCTTAACGGTACAGGTGAGAGACAATCAATAACTTAAAAATTTAGCAATACGGACTGCAGTGGAAATAATTGAATGAATTGAACTAATATGTTTTAATAAATATTTGAAAAATGAAATTATACCAAATTGTTTTATAACATCTTTGAACAATAATAATTAGAAAACTTTTCCAACATTTGGTACAACGTACTAGAATATCACTAGATTGCCCGAGATTTCTTGTATACCTATATTGCCCCAAAACAGTCAAAATGACTGCATTGTGAAAAAATAACAAATATGTAAAGAAATTTGTTTAAAATTAATTTTTATTATTACATAATAAAGGAGGGCGGAAATAACTACAATTATTCATAAACCCATTTATATGTTATAGAAAAAGTCACCAAATTCTAAGAAATTGTGTCATTATATTTCATAATTGTTTTTCTAATTGAAATTAAAAAACAGTCAAAATGACTGCCTTGGGCAATCTAGTGTAAAATTGTAAAATTTACGAAACTTGCTACTTGTTTTTTACTGTTATTTAATTTTACTGTTTCTACCACTATTTTACAAGTTATGAATTATAGAATAAAAAAGAATTTAAATGAGAGAATGGCTTAAGAAAGTGTATTGTCTGAAATTCGGGATATACGGGATTGTGCACTGCACAACCCTACAACAAAAATTTCAGTGTTTTAGTTACATACGTGTTCTGTTGAATGTCATGAGAGTCTCTGTTAGCATTACGTCTTTCTCTCGTACCATCGAATATATCTTTTCAGCGTCTTACTGTTTACCGCAGATTGCTCTCCAGTGTACGGAAGGCGTGGCGTGGTTGGTTAACACCGCCCCCACTGCTGCATTAACGATCTCGTCGGGAGTCCCTGACAAAGACAAAATTTCAAGTTTTAAATTAAAATTAATAAAAAATGTTTTTTGCTATTATTTATCATTATTTAGGCCCTTTTTGGATTTTTAGTGTAATTTATTTATTTTTAAAACATATATTTTTATTTATTCCAAGTTTTTTAACTTTATCGTATCTGATCATTATTACTCAATAAACAAAAATTTATAACGCCTAAACTTAGTTAATAAAAATTATCTTTATATTTAAAAATTATTATTTAGGCCCTATTTTGATTTTTAATAAGCTTATTTATTTTTAAAACTTATTTTTATTTTTTTTTTTAATTTTCAAATCTTTTCGATCTTGCTCAAAATTGTTCTAATTTTTGCGGCTTTTTTTTTTTTTTTTTTTTTTTTTTTTTTTTTTTTTTTTTTTTTAGTACGGATGTCACTGGCCACAAAAATATATGTTTTTCTATCTCTAAACTCTCTACTCTCTAGTTTTGTGATATGAACTCACGAATCCACCCTTCTATGTCTTTGCTCTTTTATGTGTTTATTTTTCGCTCGTTGTCTTTTTTGTGCTTACTGACAGAAGCCTCTGGATGGAAGGGCTCGGCATATATGGTCCAGTTTTACCACCACCTTTGAAACCTTTGAAGCCTTTATTTACCGCAGCGAAAAATTTTGTTTTCTACCTACACACTTTCTTGTAGATAAATAGCACTTCATGCGTTCGTATCGGATTGATGTAAACTAATATTAAGTCAAATTGTAAAGAAATAGAACATGTTTATCAGTTTTGAAGATACATAGAAATAGCATTTTCATATAATAGAAAGCTACATTACATTTTTGTTTGATTATTTAGAGCATTCTAAAGTGTAAAACAGGAATTAATACATATTCCTATATCATAATTCTTGCAATAGTATCGAGTTTCAACACTTTGTACTTATCAAAATATTTCTACTACAAATTTAATACCTTATTCTTGGTTTATCTGGTCTCAAGTAGGTGAAATGTAGTCTACCATGTGCGTATCTGTAAAACGTGATACTTCACAGCTATTCAAAAGACAATCTGTGTATTTGTTGTTTGCTGTAAATAACTTTTTTAAAAATGTATGAAAATTGAAATATGACCAAAGTGTTTTAAAACATGTTTTAACAATAATAATTTGATACCTTCATGTATTTAAAAGCTTTTAAAAAGCATTACTACAGTCCACTACAAAGGTTTTTTTTCTATCCATACATAGGCTATAATTGTACAATTCATGAAATTAGGAACTTGCTTTTTACTATTTCTATCACTATTTTACAAGTTTGAAATTATAGAATACAAAAGAAATTTCTATATTGTTTGTACCAATGCATGTTTCTCATAAAATCTTCAGGCTTTGTCGGGTTGTGTATGGTACAGCCTAGAACAACAAATCGTCAGAGACTTGTCAAAAAGATAGGGCTGTTGTGTTGAGTGGTGTTAAGGCTTCGTTCTTACCTTTCGGCGTTCTCCATATAACGGTATTCTCGGAGCACCTTACCCGGCTGGGCATATCTCCTGTTATTAAGATGAATAGTTCTGAGAGGGATCGGTTCATTCAGATATGTATAAATATCAAGATGCCAGTTCAGAATGATAGATAAATAAAATATAAAGTTAAGTGCAGTAAGTTTATTATATATAAATTGTACAAAGAGTTTATTAAAATTGATTAAATGAGAATAAATGTGAATAAATATTGACTAAATAAGATTAAAATAAGGTTAAATGCGATTATATGAGAGTAAATAAGAGTAAAAGTAGGTAAAATAACTTTAAAAACGTAAAATAGCGTGCACAGGAACGTAAAACGGATCCTGGCAAACGACCAATAGAATTTATCCAGTTACGAGTGGGAGGATCATAAGCCACCTCATTATTTTTACAAAATTAAGCTAACTTTTCTTGATCTACTGTTTAAAATTTAAAAATTTTTATAAATTTCCTTCAGAGTAATATTATGAAGGGGAGGGGCCTAATATTCAGAGTGCACAAAAATTTAGGGGGGCGTAAGAGCAACAAATGTAAAAATTAAGGACGTGCATAGGACATTGCCTTCGAATATTCCTCCTAAGTATCTGATTGTTACTCGTAGCAAGTAATGTTCTTTTCTTTGCAGAGATTTGGCCCTTACATGCAGTTGTAGCAGATTGATGTAAACTGATGATACGTTAAAATTATAAAGAAATAAAACTTGTTTATTAGTTTTAAAGATATATAGAAATAATACGTGCAGTTTTCTTCAATAAAAAGGTACATTGAATGTTTGTATAATTTTGATTATTCTAAGCTATAAAACAGAATGTAAATATATTCCTATATCATATATTTACAATAATTTCAAATTTCAGCACATTTTTCCTATCAAAGTATTTCTGCAGCAAATGTAATAGATTATTCTTTGTTCTTTCTGATTTGCAGTACTTCAAATGTAATCTATTATGTGTTATCTGTAAGACGTGATACATCACAGTTAATTCAACGATGTGTACTCGTCGTTGGCTGTTGGCTGTTAATAACTTTTTAAAAAATGCAAGAAATTGAAATATTACCAGAGTGTTTTAAAACGTCTTTTAACAATAATAATTAGAAAGTTTCATGGGTTTAAAAGTTTTTAAAACATACTACCACAGTACACTACATCAGTTTTATTTTTTAACCATGCATAGACTATAATTTGCAACTTTCTATTTACATTTTGTTTTACTGTTTCTAACTTTCTATTTACATTTTGTTTTACTGTTTCTACCACTATTTTATAAGTCGGGAATTATACAATAAAAAACAAGATGTTTCACTAGTTATATATCAGGTCTATGGGATTTCGCAGATTTCTTTTAAGAGTACTGGACGTTATATACCACGGTCCATGCATATGTTATCCAATAGCAAAGTGGCAAACAGTTCGAAGCAGAGTGTAAACGTTACGAAAAGTATCTAAAAGTGTTGTGTTAAGTATTTTTTCTTTAAGTTTTTTAACTCTCCTGAAAAGCCGTAACAAATTGTCTTCAAGCAATCTGTGGACAAATAATAAAATTAAAAATAAAACCTATAAAATTTTAAAAATTAATAAATTTTGAACTTAAGGAAGGAGCATCATCGAACAATAATATCCAAAAACTCTTACCTTTTCACTTTCGGATTCTGTGGGACGCACTGGAAAAATATTCGTCAGACACAATTTAAAGAAGCCTTCCGGTATGAACAAAACATTTATCTTACACGTTCTGACGAAACACTAACTAAAGACATAAAGAAACACGAACATCATACATCGATTCCAAAGAACAACTAACAAACCGGAATCAAAAGCAAAATGAAATCGTTCTTTCTTTTCTGTTGCCATTTGGGAAGGGAAAAACTTTACAAAAATACAAAGGGCAAAGTTATCACATTTCGTTATCCATTTTTCACACTCCCCTGTTTGAGTTCAAGCGAAAAGAACTCAACTTGGTACTTCAACCTACGCCGAGTCTTCCAGGCCGATGCACAACTCGACCGCTATGTGTTGTTACACCGTCAGCTACTTTCTTGGCATCACTAAGTTCCAATGGGCAAAGTTTCTTGATAGGGTGAATCAAAATGAGAGATGTCGTTTTTACTTTGGCAACTCGTGCAAGATTATCTTTACTAAGAAATATTTCGAGAATTCGACCCAATGGCCAGTCCATTCTTCTAGCACTGTCCGTCCAGATGACAACAACATCGCCTTGTTGTAGAGGTTTGCAATATTTTTTCCCAACAAGGGATTGTCGCAAAGTACCTAAGTATTCAGTACAAAATCTGTTACATAAATTTTCAAGAAGTTTAACTCTATACAGGTAACGCTTATTCACTCCCTTGTTGTCCAGAAATTTTAATTCAGGTATGCCTATTTCTGGTATATCTTGCTAAAACATTGCTGTTGTCAAGGGGATTAGATCGTCAACACTTTCGGACACATATGTCATAGGTCTGGAATTTATCATACTTTCACAATCACAAATAGTTGTCCACATTTCCTCATAATTAAGTGATGACTTTCCCAACACTCTTCTCAAAATCCTCTTCAAGATACCTATCAAACGTTCCCAAAATCCCCCCACCATGGTGCTGCAGGGGGGATAAATCCCCATTTGATAGGAGAGAATTTATTCAATGATTTCAATTTTTCTATGTCAATGTTCTGTATTAAATTTTTTGCACCAACAAAATTAGTTCCTTGGTCGCAATATATGATGGAAGGATGACCTCTTCTAGCTATAAACCTCGTAAATCCAAGTATACAATTATCAGTTGAGGGTGCCGTCAATAGTTCAAGATGTACGGCTCTGAAAATTGCACACGTTATCATTAAAACCCAAACTTTGAATTCATTTTTTAAGTACAAAGGTCCTGCCAGATCCAGTCCGACAACTTCAAAAACAGAGGCATTTTTTACTCTGTCGACTGTAGGACACTTTCCATAATTACGGGAGGTTTTGAAGATAACTTCTTACAAGTGGTACACTTATTTATCACATTTTTAACAGTTTTCCGGCATTTCAAAACCCAATAATTCTCCCTTGATACTGTCATTAATAACTGTACGCCCCGACGACCAAATTGCGTATGTTTCCAAATTATAAGTTGTTCAACTACATGACTGTTCGATGGTAAAATTATAGGTAACCTGAAATTGAAATTATTTACTCGCATAAAATATTTTTTTTTTTTTGATTCTGAAAATTCCATCAGAATCTGTTACATTGCGTAGCGTTTTTAATCGAGAGTCTGATGTACTTGCGAAATGTTCTTGTTGTACTGATTTTAGAAGTACAATTTCTGCTTTTCGGAGCTTGTCATTATTTAGTTGACCAGATGTTCTGTTTGTGCTGATAGTGTTTGAATTTTCACAGAAACGAAAAATCCATCCTATGATACGGATAATTTTGGGGTATGACGAGTGTCGATTATAAAACTTGGTTTCATTATTTTGTAAATTTGTAGCAGTGATTATCGTCTTCCTTTTCTCTGCGTTTATTGTGTTCATATTGTGTTCAAGATTAGAGTTAGGCCAATTTTCTTTAGATTGTAATAACCATGTTGGTCCTAACCACCATTCTGATTTGACAAGCGATTTAATAGAACATCCACGAGAGGGTAAATCGGCTGGATTTATATGTCCAGGCATGAAATTCCAAAAATTTAAGGAAGAAAGTTTTCGGATTTCTTTAACTCGGTTTTCTACAAATGTTCCCCAAGGCCCTTCCTTCTTTATCCAGAACAATACATCTATCGAATCTGACCAGTAAAATTTTTCAACATGTTCTAATTTTAAATCTTTGATAACAGTATCTGCCAATGTAGCTCCAATGCAACAGGCAAGCAACTCGAGACGGGGAATAGATATTTCTTTCAGAGGTGCAACTCTAGAACGAGCCTGTATTAGTCGGCAGCTAACTTCATTTTGGAGTTCAGTCCTTAGAAAAATACATGTTGCGTATGAAGATTTACAAGCATCACAAAATGTATGCAATGATAATTGTCCTTGAGCTAGTGACACATGTGACAATCGTCGTGGTATGGATATATTTTCAAGTTTGTTGATCTGATTTTTCCCTTTTTCAAATTCCTTAACTATTTTATCGGGCAATCTGGAGTCCCATGATGCCTTAATTTTCCAACAGTTTTGCAGAAGTAATTTTGGAATTAATGTCATGGGACAAGTGAAACCTATAGGGTCGAACATTTTATGTGTTAAGGATAAGATGGTTCTTTTTGTAACAGGTTCATCCTCTATTTTGAAATTCCTCAAATCACAAGATAAGGTATCCTTTTTAGTATCCCAAACAATCCAAGTAACGCAATTTTACCATCATTTTCAGAATTAATTAATTCCGTTTCCGAGCAATGACTATGACACCAGCCACGAAGATCGAATCTAGCTGATGCTAAAAGTTTTCGAGATTCCGAGCGAAAATAATCCAATTCCTCTAAAGAGTCTACGCTAGTCACGCAATTATCCACATAAAAGGATTTCCTAAGTTTTAAAGCAACGTCTTTTACATTTTCTTGAGCTTGATCCAAATGATGCTCAAGAGTTGCAGCTAAGAGAAATGGTGAACTACTAATCCCGAAAACTACTCTACAGTGTCTATACACAATTAAGTTTCCTGGATTCCCATCTTTCCACCAAAAAAAAAAAACGTAAATAATCTCTATCCCGATCGTCTAAAGATATCTGCAAAAAAGCCTTACGAATGCTCACTACCACACCTATTTTTCCCCATTTAAAATGATTCAAAACTGAGGGAATGAATTCAGTCAAATTAGGTCCCTTTTCGAAACAGTTATAAATTGAAACTGAACCCTTAACATGAGCCGAACCATCGAATACAGGCCTAATTCTCGTTGTTGAGTTCGGTTTTAAAACTGCTTTGTGAGGTAAATAATGAACATTTGCATTCTGAGATAAATTTTCCGAAATTTTCACTTTCTCTATTATCCCCTCTTCTTCCCATTCATTGAAAACCTGTTCATAATCTTTTAGCAAACCAGAAGTTTTCAGAGATTTAACATTATTTTCCAATCGCTTTTCGGCTAATTCTTTGCTATCTAAAAGGTCAGGATGCCCATTTATCCAGGGAAGGCAAACTTTATACCTCCCATCATTTTCCCGACATACTGTTTCGTTAAAATGTTTCATAACAAATTGTTGAACTTCGTACTTCGATTGCTTTCCTGCAGGATCGGTTATGCCCAAAGAATCCAAACTCCACAAATCAGTGATCTTTGATTCATTTACATATAATGAGAGAACCAAAAGAGAACTATCTCTTTCACCTTTATTGATTTTTCCCATTACAGTCCAACCCAAAATAGTTTGTATAGCGACTAAACCGCAAGAAAGATTTTCCATTGTACGTGTGAATAATTTTCCAACGACATCCGCTCCCAGCAAAACATGAATCTCATTAGAGTCGTGTTCATATAAACAACTTCTACTTTTATTAAAAATGTCGCTTAAGAATATCCTTCTATCCTTTAATTCTTTTATACAGTTAATATCCTTAATCTTAGGGACTGTTGCGCAAATTTTTTCTTGCTCCATGACATCGATTTCAATTCCCTTATTTTCATTTAACCCCTTTAAATTAATAGAATAACAATTATTATTCACCGTTGTTTCGGTTACTCCAAAAAGCCCATAAGTCACTTTTATTTTGCCAACACTTTTCAATTTCAATTTCTTGGCTACAAAACTTGATACATACGATTTAGACGAAGCTGTGTCTAAAATAACGCGTACAAAATGTTCTTTATTGTTGTTGCTGATGCGGGTTATTAGAGTTTGTAAATACACCTCATTCTGTAAACAATAATTAGATATGAGTGTATTTTCAGTAGTTTCTGTTTTAGGTGATTTGTCATGGCCTTGTTCTGATTTGAAACACAATAAGGTTGCATGTTTTCCATGACAATTTTCACATATTATATTCCTTTTACAAAATTATGAAATATGTTTTCTCATTTCTAAACACTTGAAACATGCCCCCTTTTTTAGAAGTAAATCATTGCGTGATTGAAGCGACAAATTATGTGCTTCAGTACATTCTGAACCGGCATGTAGTGATGAATCACAAAACGGGCATTTGATGTTCACGGATTTTTCTTTCATATTTGTTGTCACTAAGTCCTTTACGGAATAAGAATTCTTCGTTCTATCATTTGAAAATTTATAACTGTTTGGGTTTTAAGTTGAGCCGTATGAATTTTTTCAAAAACTACTATCACTGATAGAATTTGATATGGCGATTGCTTTTTCTCTTGCTTTTAAGCACACAGAGAGAAAATCCATAAGCTTTTTTATTTCATAATAGCCCTCTTCATTTTCTGTTTTATTTAGTTCTATTAACAGATCATGTGGTATCGCTTTCAATAACGTAGTACACAAAACACTGGAAATAGTTTCGATTTCAGTACCTAAGTTCTCAAGGTTGCGAAGCTCGGTCGAAATTTTGTTATAGAATTTTCTAAACGCATTTACATCGTTAGAATTTTTCAAAGGTTTAATATTTAAAATATTGCTCATATGGTTATGAATCAAAATATTTTTATTTCCGAATCGTTCTTTAAGCAAATCTACTGCGGAATCATAGGCAGTGTCTGAAATCGGTAAACGTTCTCTCGTATTTAATGTAGTGTCACACAAATGTGCTTTCAAGTAATTGAATTTATCCACTTTCGTAAATGCAGTGTTATTGTGGATATCCGATTCAAATGTGTTCCAAAATGATAACCAATTATTGATATTGACGTAAAATTTAGTTATGTTTAGTTTTGGTAATTTAACATGCATATGATGTTTCGGTTTGGTATTCGTTTCATGGTCAGATTTTTTTTCGGAAATACTTTCGTTTTTTGATTTTGTGTTCAATAATTCTTTATTCAAATCTCGTATCTTTTTATTTGCTCGAGATTTCCACAGTACTACATTCTCGGCATACTTTTCAGCGGCTTCAAATTCTCGTTCTAGTTCATCTGGTTTCAATAATAATTCAATTTCATTGTCAGTAATTTTCAAAAACTTAAACCTATCATTTAAAGTTTCTACAGTTTCCTCAAGTTCTTCGACCGTCACTTCATTCGCTGATAAAATGCTTTCTAATTTAGCGAGATGTTTAGTGACTGTCGTTCGTAATATTTTTCTCCTATTTTTCAAAAGATTTAGTGTTTCTTCAGCCATTTTAACAAATCATAAATAATATACTATCGTATATTCAAAAGGCAAATGTAATCACAATTTTATTCGTAAATGTTCTAAAATGTATTCGTATCAAAATTCTAAACAAAAGCTTCTTCCCAGATCATATATTCTAAACCAGTACGTCCCGGCAGGAATGCCATATTAAATTTCGACCTTAAGGGAAGAGCATCATCGAACAATAATATCCAAAAACTCTTACCTTTTCACTTTCGGATTCTGTGGGACGTACTGGAAAAAATATTTTTCAGACACAATTTAAAGAAGCCTTCCGGTATGAACAAAACATTTTTTTTACACGTTTTGACGAAACACTAACTAAAGACATAAAGAAACACGAACATCATACATCGATTGCAAAGAGCAACAACCGGAATCAAAAGCAAAACAAAATCGTTCTTTCTTTTCTGTTGCCATTTGGGAAGGGAAAAACTTTACAAAAATACAAAAGGCAAAGTTATCACGTGATTTCGTTATCCATTTTTCACAAAAATGGATGCCAGCATCCACATAAATATTTCCCTATCCTTTCTCCCCCTTTTTTTCTGCACTGTCATTAAATTTTTTCCCATCTTATGATTTTATTTGCTATCAAGGGACTTAAATATTTTCTCTTTATGTAATTGTAAATGTAATTTTATTATTAATATTTTCTAACATGTAATGGAACCCCAGTTTATGATGCACACCTTCATGAATGTCTCACCCAATCAAATTGGAGATACGGTCTTGGACCCAGGTGCTCCAATCAAATTCATCTGTTCGAGGGACTAGTTGTACACTATGTTTATATGCATTTGGTAAGTTGAGTTGTGTATTGTGCAATTTAACTCCAGATGTTATCGGTGGCTTGTCCAAAAAAAAAAAAAAAAAAAAAAGTATGTGTTGTGTAGAATGTTGTTTAGGCTGCTTTTTAAACTTTCTCCGTTCTCTTCTGCCTTCGAATATCCCGCAATGAGTTACAGATGTAGCCAAAACGCCCGCATTTGTTGTGGATTGATGTAAACCAACATTAAGTAGATATTATAAGGAAATGAAACGGAGTTATTAGTTTTAAAAGTATTTATAACCTGTGCATACATTTTCTCTTAAATAGACAACTCTGTTACATTATTTTATGGCCGAACGATGACCGAATGGTCAGGGTGCTGGCCTTCGGAACCAGAGTTCGTGGGTTCGAATCCCACTATTGTATGGATATTCGTAGCCGTTCGGAATCAGCTTTAAGCAGTAGGTCCCGGTCTCATTAGCCCTCGTGTTGCTAAGAGTAGACCGTAGCGCTCCAAAACCAAAAACCAAACCATTACTTTATCAAGTTTCCACAATGTGATTAACTCTACAACAGGGGCCAATACATATTCCTAGATGACATTTTTATCATAGATAATGAGTTTCTTTCAGCACTTTTTACCTAACAATGTTTTTTCTGAAAGAAATGTAATGTTTTTTTTGGTTCTTTCTGCTTGGTTCTTCTTGGTTCTTTTGCAAGGTAAAATGTGTCTGTCTCTAATACGCCGTCCATCACAGCTATTTAAACGATACCCTTTTTGCGCATTTGTCCCTGGCTGTTAATGTTAATCAGCTATTTCTACGAACAAAAATAAAAATCCTAAAGTGGTATTAATTTTAATGCGTTTTAAACGTTTAAAAGACAAAAAATTTCTAAAAGTACAAATGAAAATATTTATATTTTTTATCAAAATATTTTATATTTTTTTGTTTTGTGTTTACAAAAATGGAACGAGTTTCTTATAAAAATTACATACGACAATGCAGTCCTTTTCAATAAGAATGGTGCCATCCTCCAAACATTGATTTAATACTGTCCTAATGTTAATTTTTGTTTGTGTTGGATCTGAATTGTACCAAGATTCCCTGCATTCTTCACTTGTACCACATCAAGAATTGTCGTTGTTTTGCATGTACATTTTTTCACTATGACGTCATCAGGACCTTAGGAGGTTAGAAATGAAAATATGTAGAAAGAGTAGAAATGAGGTTTCAGTAAATGATCAGATTTATAAGTTTAAATAAAGTGTTTTCTTCATATTCAGCCTAGATTATTTGTTTAAAATGTGTAAAACTAGTCCTACAAAGTGATATAAAATAAAAAGGATCACTGGAACTTTAGAATCTCGTTTCCTTGTAGGATTGTTTGTCGGAGCAGGAAGTATATGCGGAGAAGGGTTCATTACTACATAGGTACCACATCACAAAATCTTGATCCAAGGTAGCTTTATAAAAGATCAGAAAGAAGTTCAATGCTATCTCTTAATGGAATGTTTGAGTCGTGTTTTGGAGCTCCACTGGAACTTAGTGTTCTGCCAGGATTTTTTGATAAAGAGTACTGATTCGTAAGAAAATAAGAAAACTATCGTGTCGCCAATGTCCTCCAATTCTCAAAGCAAACTCGTACTTCTGCGTGTTCGGGTTGGTAGACCCAAACCTAAATGGGTCTATGCTTGATCCCTGCGTGATTGTTAAATTGCGATATTCTCTCCATGATCCCTGCTTTCTTTGCGAAGACCCTAGCGCTTGCGGCGTTGAAATCGCACTTCTTTGCCCTAATATGAGAAGCGTATGGGTCAAATCGTGCTTGGTTTGAATAAAGGAAATTAAAAAACAACTACAACAAAGACACCGTTGCAAGGTTCAATTTCAATCCCTAGCCGACAGGATCTTTGCAGAAGCATGAACTGCAGAACGGCTTGGGAAGGAGGTTGCAGTCATGACCAGTTGTGTGTAAAAGACACCGTTGAGCCGTGGTAGTTCAGTCGACTAAGGAAATCATCTCATATCTGGGAGGTTGCAGATTCGAATCTCGAATCGGCTTAAGATCAGCACAACCACAGACACTTGCACAGCACCGCCACCACTACAACCTTTGCAGAATGCAGAGATGACTGAAGCACGTAAAATATGTTCGTGGTCATAATGTCCTCCAAGCTCTCAAGCAATACCTCTGATGGTGGCAGGTCAAGTCTATGGGTCTTCTGCTTGGTTCCCACTTCTAAATTATGACGCCCCATTGCAGCAAATTCGCTTTTCATACTTGAGTTGCACATTAAAAAAAGTTGCACAACTTTGCTCTAATACCAGTAGCGTATGGCTAAAATCGTGCTTGGTTTGTTCAAGTGGCATTAGAAACTACAATAACAGACACCATTGCAAAACACCTTTTCAAATAAAAAAAATATTTATTGATGCAGCATCGGTTGGAGGGGGGTCCCATTTCGTTAAGATAAATCTCTCGAAAAATTTCAAAAAAAAAAAATTCTTTTCTGATAGACTATATCCCCTCTTTGTTCACAATTTTCTAAATTAGCCACTAGAACATATTAAACTTTAACTTGATTAGATCGTCTGCCTGATGGCTTGAACAGTACCCTCAGAGGTCACTTCAGAGCAGTGGTTAAAAGAGGGAAAATCAGAGAAA
>CM063497.1:103836124-103838624 GCA_032207245.1 Pardosa pseudoannulata | reverse complement strand
AAAAATGATGCAAAACGATAATTTAATTAATATTTTACGATAAATTACAGAAAAAATGACACTTTTTTCCCACTCTGCAAGTGTTTAGCAAGATTATATATAATTTGGTTTTTAACTTGGATATAACGGCAGGTGAAATGCATAGAACTTCACTTTCTAGAAACTTTTGTAACCCCCCCCCCCAAAAAAAAAAAATCTTGTTTTTATTTTATACCATTTTCTTTGAAACTGTATTACTTTAATTGGCTTTGTATTTCTTTTTACTTCACAAATTTATCTAATTTAAGGGAATAAGAAAAGCAATATTTATGCTGTTTACTATGTTATTAAATAAAATAGAAAAATGATGAAAAACGATAATTTAATTAATATTTTACGATAAATTACATAAAAAAACTAATGTAACAAATGTACTTCGCCACAGCACCGTGCTGCCTGCCACCTGTATAAAAACACACACGTAAGAGAAGATGGCCTTTACGGACTTTGGAGGCTCTGCAACCCTTTGACCTACCCAGATTCTAATTGTATTAACTATTTTGAATTATGTATATTTTGCTTGTTTAACTTTATTTTTTTATTTTTTTCTTTATTTGTTTTGTGTGCAAGCTAATATTTTATGTTATTAAACTTTATTTGCACTGAAAAGATGTTTTTTTATCGAACCCCACCCTCACAAATATAGCTTAGCCACAAAAAATTGGCACCCAAACGTGGCGGCCTTCCAGTCTTTCAGACCAGCTCGCTTTTTTCAGCATTTATTTTATTAAGGAAAAGTCTTCATCCTGAAGAGTGACTACAAGAATTTTTGTATTTTCATCCTGAAAACTGATTCCTCGACGAAAGGAAAGGTAAGTGGTAAGTTCCATTTTCGTTATGTCGTTATCATCATGATACTCGAAATAGCTTTTAAAAGCTGAAATTAAAATTAGAAGTTCACTGGGATCACCCTGATCCAGACAAATTTAATTTTATTAAGTCGTCCCGACTTTAAAATAAAAGAGTAAATAATTTTATGGAATAAGGTTAACTCAACTTTATCTTGATTGTACAAATCGTAAGTACAATTTATTTAAATTTAAATTGTCACAACCCGTGATAGTTTGGAATGTTACACTAATACTTTTTTCCCACTCTGCAAGTGTTTAGCAAGAGAATATATAATTTGGTTTTTAACATGGATATAACGGCAGGTGAAATGCATAGAACTTCACTTTCTAGGAGCTTCTGTCCATACCCCCCCCCCCACACACAAAAAAAGACTTAAACCATTTTCTTTGAAACTATATTACTTTAATTGGCTTTGTATTTCTTTTTACTTCACAAATTTAACTAATTTAAGAGAAGTGTGGTTGGGTGGGGGGGAATGATAATAATAATTTTTTTGATATTTTGCATTCTATTGTCATCAAATTAATAAATGTATAATTCATTAATATATGTATTTGTATTAATTTAAATTCTAATTGAATAAATTATTTTATATTTCTAAATAATTAAGAAAAATGCAAACAAATATTATTTTAAAATCTGCTTTTCAACTTAGAAAATTACCATTTTGATATGACTGGAGTTATTTTATCAACTTTTACACACATAAATTGGGAAGTAGAAAGAACAGAATTTGGGTTGTGGCCTAAGCAAAAATGTGCCTTAGTCCATCGGGCGTGTGGTCACAAGGCAATATTTCATCTTGAAATCATGTGAATTGTGAGAATATTTCTCGATTTTGCATGGATTTAAGTACTTTGTACCCAAATCCTTTTGTAAGTTTGAGGCACACTAGTTGACATTTTATTTAAACACAAAACAACGTGTTTTTCACAAATGGTCATTGTAGTTAGAAAGTACATGAAGCAATATATGAAACATTCGAAATAAGAATACGACTCCTTAAAGAAACCCACATTGTCAGACCATCTCCCCCTCCACACTTATTTGCATATATTCTAAACGCTTTCATCCTTATCAGGGAAATTTTCCATTTTGTGCGCTGATTGGCTTATAGTCAGTCACAATACCGTGGTATTTCAGATGTACAATGGATGGACAAGACGGATAAATCCTTTTCTGAATGCAAAAATCCAAGATAACAAAGATAGAAAATAGGAAGATTGAATATGGTTGCAATACCCAACAGGTGCTTCTCGCCCAGAAGTTTGCCACTTAGAATTTGCATATCATTTTTGAGCTTGCTAAGATCGTTTGTGGTTTATTCAGTGATCGGCTATTCGTGTACTTGTACACTCCAAGCTAGTCAATTTTTCATAGTGATCTCTGATTCAGTATAAAGTTTACTTCTGCAGTTCCAGTTGATATATTTTGGTGTATATTCATCATGGGACCTGACCATTCGAAATTATTTCGTCATATTCCAGAAGGTGATATTGAAGGGCGATATAAAATAGTTAGATATCGCCACCGAGAACTTCGAAGTCGAGAAGACTTTACTTCAAATTTGCTGAGTTTTCTGCGGCAGCAAATCTGCAATCGAGTGGAC
>CM063497.1:103806124-103826124 GCA_032207245.1 Pardosa pseudoannulata | reverse complement strand
GGAAAATATTAATCTAGAATTGAAATTTAATAAATAACCTACTTTATTAGGAAAACAACATTTTTGAAAAATTTTACTTAATAATGTAAAAAAAAATTATATTATTACTTTAATAGTATATAACGATATCATTAGGAAGTCGTGAAAAAATTATTATTTTCTGACATATAATATTCCACGACATTTAGTGCAACTTAAAACACAATATTAGCTCAATATTAAAGGAAGTGAATCATGTCTGCTCTTTCTGAACGACGAGTATTACGATTAATATCGGTTCTTTAGGAAGCTGTGAAACAAGCCAAGAAGAACTAGACTGTCGCAGATTTTTGTTTTCAGTAAAAATGTTGGGTAATATAAATTTTAATTGACCAGGGGATATATTAACCGACTTTGCTAAATATCAAAAGATAACATATGTTATCGATATCGAGGACATATTGACAAACGTAGCTAAAAATCATAAAATTATATGTAATGATACCGGAGAATGTTAACCAGTATTGGGAAATATTATAAAATTATGTTCAAGGATATCGGGATACCAACATTGCTAAATATCGCAAAGAAAGTATTCAGACATATTGGAATATTGATCAGCAATGATAAATAAAATAATATTATTAATATTCGGGAAAATAATTTATCTTTCCATATTGCCAATAGAGGGCAGCACTAAATATTTTTTCCTTTATCTGAAGAGCAAATGTCTTGAAAATATGTCACTTATGACCGCAAACATTCATAAATTTTAATATTTCCGTCCGATAAATAACATTTTGAAATTAGATACTGATCTATATTGATTTTTAAAATGTTTGTTTATGTAGGGCTCGATTGAAATTAATCCTTACGCTTTTTAAGGGTCCTAAAAATCTTCTATATAATTAAGTTATTTAATTAACAAACTTTCAAATTCTTTCCCCTTAATTCTTGAAGCAATGTTTCATGAAATTTTAGAGAGTTATATATAAGCAAATAATAGTTCTTGATCATATCGCAATAATTCATTCATAAGTCTGTGCAAGCCATAATAACTACAGATTTTCAATTACGAGATCCATGCTATTGCCAACGGAACTAACGCTTCTTTTCCCTCAAAAATTATAATGTTCATAAAACCAAGCCTTTTTTTCATTCATCAGAAAAAAAGATGTTCGGAGTAAGTAAAAACATAGGTTATTATATGAAAGTTATTTATAGCTCGATAGGAACTATACTAAGGGCACGCTAATCATAATTTTAGTTCCTCGGCAAATAGAACTTTTTGAGACCGTCTTCTAGCCTTAACGGATTGAGACTCACTCTAAAACATAGATCCCCAACTATATGTAAATTTTACCATCGAGGATGGTTTGGAGCGCTACGGTCTACTGTTTTGCACACGAGGGCTAATGAGACCGGGACCTACAGTTTAAAGCCGATTCCGAACGGCTAAAAACATCCATGCCAGCAGCGGGATTCGAGCCCACGAACTCCGGTTCCAAAGAGGAGCGCTCTACCATTCGGCCATTGTTCGGCGCCCATCGAGGAACAGATACAAATTATGCGTTTATTTAAAATAAATTTAGATCTACAACTATAAATTTAAACTTGTATATCTAATGTGGTTTAGAAATAGATTTCCAAAGTCCGTGTAATCTATATTTTCTCCAGTGAGATTTATATAAGAGTACATTTTCCGGTAAAATTTTACTAAACTGTACTTCAATGTAGAATGATGATGTCTTTTGGTTAGGTATTTCGATACATAGTACTATTCTTATGTAAATTCTAGTTTAGAATTTAGGGTTATCCACACTTTGATAACATTTTCCCTGCTATATCGTATAGATAATGTAAAATAAAAAGATATATTATTTTAAAAAGTAACTACTTTTTATATTTAAATATTCATAGATTATATATGCATATAAAGAAATCTCTAGATAAAATAGAATTCATTTTTAAGCATTTTAAATCTAATAATTATAATTTCTAATTTTCGCACATCATTTTACGAATAAGTTAGCATTGTTTTTTAAGGTATAAACTAATAATCAAAATTTGGGTGCCTTTGAAATTTATGAACCTTGAACAAGTGCACAGTTTCCTTCGCTGGTCACAGATCTCTGACTATGCTCGTAAATTTTTTTCGAAATTCATATTTTTATTCTATTTGTGTGTCCATAATAATTTAGATTAGTTTTATTTACCAGTATAATATTTTTAACATAAATTTGGAGTTATTTACAACAATGTACAACATGTTTTGGAGTATTAAAAGATTAATCTTAAGAAAAAATAGCTAAAATGTCGTTATAAGACCATTAGGTTGTCGTATTTATCAGAAGGCTTCCTTTATTACGTATTGGAATCGGATAGGTATGCTAATATGACCAACACCTCCCAAATGGACAAGCCGTAGCACGTAGTTACCAATATAGCGAATGACCATTTTTCAGATGTGTTACTAAATTTATTTCATTATATTAATTGGTATAGTTTTAGCCTGTTGTGCTCCTAACCGCAGGGCTTGGGTTTGATTGCCGAGTGAGGTTTGGATGCATTTCGGTTTCCCTCTCAAACAGAGAGCTTTGTTGCTCATTTGATGCTCCCACATTAAAAAGCGCAACAAAATTCAGCGGCTATGTATAGTAAATGCTTAGTATGGAGATAATTGCGAAACAATGGGGGAAAATTCATTGTAAAAAAGTTACTAACATAATTATTAGTATTATTGCTTGATAATTCTTAATTACAATTATATACATATATTCTTTTTAGATTTTATACTCATTATCAATCACTAATTAGAGAAAGGACTAATTGAGAATGAAAATAATTTTCCAAATTTCAAATGAATGAGGTAAATTACAGAATACGCAGAATATTGTGATACACAGATTTCATTCAAGTAATACATTTAAAATTAAATGTAATTACAGCGCTGTATGTATAATAAATAAAGGTGTAAAATAATTAAATATGTATATATGTATATATGTATGAAGTTATATATATATATATATATATATATATATATATATATATATATATATATATATATATATATATATATATATATATATATATATGTCAGGATTTAAATTATAGATTAATTTTAAAAGATTTTAATTGGGGAATTTTTACTGAGAGTGACGTGGCGTGAGGAGTTAGCCACATAAATACGGCTCACGCGTAGTGATCTGTGCAGATAGCAGTGTGCACATTCCGCAGACAAAGCTGTGGCTACCCTGGAAGCCAAGGCTCCTTTGTTAAAAGTTAGGCGCCAATGTGCGACGCCATTGAAGATGATTCATGAGTAGTGTGTTCTGAGAATTGAATAAAACTATGAAAATGTATTCAGGACTCTAGTGTCATTTAGTGGGAACCTGTCATATATATATATACACGTATATATGTTCGTATTTTTATATATTTATATATATATATATATATATATATATATATATATATATATATATATATATATATATATACATATGTACTTATATATATATATATATATATGTGTGTGTGTGTGTGTGTGTGTGTGTGTGTGTGTGTAGATAAAGAAGCAATTAATTTCAAAATGAAGAAAATATAATAACAGAAAGTTCTTTTAGTGTGGAAAGTGTCTCTCTGCAAGGAGAAATTAGGGCAGAAATAAGATTAAAAACTTGAAATCCAATGTTCTTTCAAGTTTAAACGACTAATATATTTTTATATAGTCAATTCTGTTTTATTTTTTAATTATATTTACTAAATATTATATATAGCGGTGAGATAAAGTATAGCACTTCACATTAATTTTTCAATTTCAAAGGAATTTCGTGACTGAAAACAAACTGAGGTTTTTCACCTTAAACCATGGTTTCAAAATAATATAGTAAAGCTAAATGTAAACTGATTTTTAGAGAAAAGTTTTAAAGCAATCTGGGTGCGGATAAATTTTAGCCTTTCTTCCATAGATAAACTTTGATATTTTGCGATATCGACATACGTTACGAACATTATTAGAGCTTCTATGCCTAAGAAAACTACCCATAACTTATGAACTCTTAAAACGCATGTAAGAGCATAAACAATTAATATTGCTCATAGCTTTAAAAAAAGAATTAGTTTTGAAAGTTTAATTACGCATTTTTAGCGTATAAGGGGTTAAGATTTACTTTTTCCAGACTTTTCTCTACGATTGCTCAATACTGATACCGGATTTTCCTTTGAAAGAAGACACGGAAGCTAAGTATGTAGAAGGAAGTAGTGATAAGAGAAAGCTAGTCAACTATTTTATATCGTAACTATTGTTCGAAGAACAGAAGATTTTCGCCTCCCAATTCTTTGGGAACTGAAAGCGTTTATGGTCATGCCACTCTTGGTAGTTTGGATTTTTGACAGTTTAATGCCACACGATGGATGGCAAACAGACAAATGAGGGAATGTTAGACGTTTATGAATTACATTCCTTCTACTATTTTCAAACAGCTTTCATTTCTTACACAAGCTTATTCCTTTTCACAAAATCTGATTGATATATCATTTCCGTTCCGTTCAATGGCCATATCTACAGCTCTTTAAAGAATAAGCAGTAATACGAGAAATGTGACGTCTCGAAGGTAGACCTTCGTCTTCAAACAAGTCTGTTATTTCCCTTTCTAATTTTTCCATGCTTCTGAAATTAAAAGCATTTGACCTTTTATTTATGTACTACTCTTAATTATTTTCATTTCTATTGGTGTCTTTTTTTTCTACAACTTTGTAAAAAAGTAAATATTTCGCTAGACGAGGAACGATATTTATCACCAAGGATAACCATGTAATTTCTTTATTGAAAATTTATGAAAAAAAAATTGCACCAATTTTGTGTTAATCGTTTAGACAAAAATAAGTTGCTTCACATTTAAAACTGTTGTTATAGTTAATATATAATAAAACTGAAAATCTGATTTAAATTTAAAAATAAATTAAACTTTTATTCAGGAACCTTTACTACCCAGACCTAAGTTTGGATGTTAAGCTTCTAGAATATTGTTGCGAGCTTATGGGTTCACAGACTTAATAGGCTTTCAGAGACAAAAAATAAACAAATAAATAAATAAAAGTTATTTTTTTGAAGTTCTTAAAAAAATACCAGAAGTACAAAAATGTATTATTATAAGGATATAATCCTAGTTCAATATAGGACAGCTGTATACATGATTGTAGTAACATATTACAATATAGCAAGCAAGGCGTACCATCTCACTTCTGACTAGAGAGCTCTTTAAAAACAGGCATTGAACAACTTACTAATTACAACTGAACTGTCTCAATGTTAAAAAACAAAGACAAAGTCAATTTGTGTTGGCAGTTCCTAACGCTGGGGAGGATTTACTTAATAAAATAATAAATAACTATAAAGAAGTAACTTTAGGATAGAATTAAAATCTTGGAAAAAAATAGACTGCATTACTGCTATTGAAAATCTTGAATGAAAATTTAGAATTTCATGGTTTTAAGAAGATAGTTGGAAATCAAAAGATAATTTCGTTGTAGCCAATTTTAGGCTAGCAAAGGAAAGAAAAGTGTTTACCTAATATTAATTAATTAAATAAATTCTAAAATTGCCTACTGCTGAAATGGGAGCTCAGAGGATCACAACGCTTGCTCGAATATAGAACAGCCGAACGATGACCAAATGTTTAGGGGGCTAATCTTTGGTACCGGAGTTCGTGAGTTTGAATTCCACTGTGGCATGTATATTCGTAGCCGTTCGGAATCGGGTTTAAGAACTAGGTTTAAAATAGGGAAACCTTTGTAAGCGTTAGAGTTTCGAATTAATCTATCATCTGCGGTTTCCTACTTAATTTAGAGTCGATAATAATTCCTATACGCTTGTATATATTACACCAGAAAGTGTCTACATTATTAAGTCGAAAACTGGTGCCATTATTATTTTTACAATAAATTAGAAGATTTTATTCGTCACATTGTTTCAGCATTTACAATATGTAATAAGTGATTTGATTTGGGATGTAGTAGAGACTATAATTCACGAAAAGATAAAAATTTTGGAGTTGAATCACCCAGCATTGTTCTGGACAGAGTTGCAAAGAACGTTATTATATAGGATAGATGATGAAAAGCAGAAAATTAATTCCTCATAAATTTAAAAATTTTGTTGAGTTTTTGAACGTTTAGAACCTTTGTGTATAGCTAAAGTCGACTGCTGAATGACAAGAAGATAACTGTTAACGGGAATGCGAATCATTATTTACTTTTTCCTATCAGATCGATAACATTATCAAGCATTTAACTATTGCTCACTTTTAGTTTACCACACTTTCGACTGAGCTGCTGCTAGGAAAAGTTTTGTATGAAAGGCAGAGGAAGGAGAGAAAATGGAGAAATGTGTTTTTTTTCTGTGCTTAGCGATGAATTTGCTAGTTTATGTTTTCGCTTCGGATGCAAGTAAGAATGACTTTAAGTTTACATATTTTCACACATTAGCACTAAAAGCGCCAAGTTTTACCTTACCTAGAAGCGCCAACTGCGGTCATACTGGTTGCTGAAAAAAATTAAATATATATTTTAAATATAAGCGATTTACACTATTTTATAATCTCTTTAATTAATTTTAATTATAAATTTTAATAATTTACATAACGAAGAAAACTTGTTTTTTATATAAAAATTTTATATTATTTAACAAATTTCCATATATTTATATAAAACATGTTTTATACCTGTTTGCAATTTTTACAAAAAACATTTGTTTTAAATCCTAGATGTGAATTTTCCACGTTATAATAAAAACATTTTTTTCGAACGTTTCATCCCATGTTTTGTTTGCTTTACAATGCCCAATCTGGTAATATATTTCTTTTTATAATATATTACTGGATTCAGAAATTTCCAAATCTAGTTTTGGCAATTGAGTTTTTTTTTTCGTATGCAATTCCTCCATACAGCTAAAATCTATGCTGTAATGTTTTTAACAATTCCTTTAGATTAATCTTTTACTAAGCAGCGAGAACAGAAGATTTCAGAGACCTTAAGAATATCCACTTCATTTAGTTTTCTTGTTAAACTCTATTATTTCTGCACTTTTAATAATTTACAATTTTATATAATTAAATGCTAGAAAGAACGTTTTTTATTTTTTTCCTTGACAAAAATTGTCATAATTTTGATGTAAAAATTTTTGATTTGGGAGCTTTTTCCGTTTTAAAATCACATTTCCATTTGGATGTAAAATGCATGTATTTATTTTTCTTTTTGACAACATATCCACTGCACATTTAGTTTCCATATAAAATTCTATTGAAAAAAAAGCTGGCAGAAAGCCAGCTTTTTTTTTATTTTTAAAATCTAAATTTTTATTTGGATGTAATATGCTAGGTAGTACGATATTTTTATTTTTTGACAACAATATCTTCATTTAGTTTTCCATGTAAAACTCTTTTGTTTTGCAGCTTTTTTTCATTTTTAATATCTACATTTCCATTGATATAAATTGCTATGTAAAACGTAATTTTTATTTCTTTTTCCTTGACAAAAATATCCGCTCCACCTTTAATTTTGATGTAAAACTCTTTTGATTCTGGGAGCTTTTTTGCCGTTTTAAAATCTACATTTCCATTTGGATGTAAAATGCTAGGTCGTACTATATATTTTTTCATTTTCGTTGACGAACAATATCCACTGCACATTTAGTTTCCAATTAAAACTTCTTTTGACTGCCAGCTTTTTTTTTATTTTTAAAATCTAAATTTTTATTTGGATGTAATATGCTAGGTAGTACGATATTTTTATTTATTTTTTTCTCACGAACAATATCCACTCACCATTTATTTTCCATGTAAAACTCTTTTGTTTCCGCCTACTTTTTTTCATTTTTAAAATCTATATTTCCATTTGGATATCAAATTATATAGAACGATATATTTATTTCCCTTTCCTTGGGAAAAATATACACTATACATTTAGTTTCGATGTAAAACACTTTTGTTTCTGCCAGCTTTTTTTCGTTTCTAAAATCTACATTTCCATTTGGATGTAAAATGCTAGGTGTAACGATATTTTTATTTCTTTCTCCTTGAGAAAAAATATCCACTCCACATTTAGTTACCAATTAAAACTCTTTTGTTACTGCCAGTTTCTTCTAATTTTTAAAATCTACATTTTTATTTGGATGTAATATGCTAGGTAGTACGATATTTTTATTTATTTTTTCCTCACAAACAATATCGACTCCGAATTTAGTTTCCATGTAAAACTCTTTTGTTTCCGCGAACTTTTTTTCATTTTTAATATCTACATTTCCATTTGGATATCAAATGCTTTGTATAACAATATATTTATTTCACTTTCCTTGGGAAAAATATCCACTCCACATTTAGTTTCAATATAAATCACATTTGTTTCTGCCAGCTTTTTTTCGTTTCTAAAATCTACATTTCCGTTTGGATGTAAAATGCTAGGTGTAACGATATGTTTATTTCTTTCTCCTTGAGAAAAAATATCCACTCCACATTTAGTTACCAATTAAAACTCTTTTGTTACTGCCAGTTTTTTCTAATTTTTAAAATCTACATTTTTATTTGGATGTAATATGCTAGGTAGTACGATATTTTTATTTATTTTTTTCTCACAAACAATATCCACTCCCCATTTAATTTCCATGTAAAACTCTCTTGTTTCCGCAAACTTTTTTTCATTTTTAATATCTACATTTCCATTTGGATATCAAATTCTATGTAGAACGATATATTTATTTCCCTTTCCTTGGGAAAAATATACACTATACATTTAGTTTCGATGTAAAACACTTTTGTTTCTGCCAGCTTTTAGTCGTTTCTAAAATCTACATTTCCATTTGGATGTAAAATGCTAGGTGTAACGATATTTTTATTTCTTTCTCCTTGAGAAAAAATATCCACTCCACATTTAGTTACCAATTAAAACTCTTTTGTTACTGCCAGTTTTTTCTAATTTTTAAAATCTACATTTTTATTTGGATGTAATATGCTAGGTAGTACGATATTTTTATTTATTTTTTCCTGACAAACAATATCCACTCCCCTTTTAGTTTCCATGTAAAACTCTTTTGTTTTCGCGAACTTTTTTTCATTTTTAATATCTACATTTCCATTTGGATATCAAATTCTATGTAGAACGATATATTTATTTCACTTTCCTTGGGAAAAATATACACTATACATTTAGTTTCGATGTAAAACACTTTTGTTTCTGCCAGCTTTTAGTCGTTTCTAAAATCTACATTTCCATTTGGATGTAAAATGCTAGGTGTAACGATATTTTTATTTCTTTCTCCTTGAGAAAAAATATCCACTCCACATTTAGTTTCCAATTAAAACTCATTTGTTTCTCTAAGGTTTTTCTAATTTTTAAAATCTACATTTTTATTTGGATGTAATATGATATTTTTATTTATTTTTTCCTGACAAACAATATCCACTCCCCTTTTAGTTTCCATGTAAAACTCTTTTGTTTTCGCGAATATTTTTTCCTTTTTAATATCTACATTTCCATTTGGATATCAAATTCTATGTAAAACGATATATTTATTTCACTTTCCTTGGTAAAAATATTCACTAAACATTTAGTTTCGATGTAAAATACTTTTGTTTCTGCCAGCTTTTCTTCGTTTCTAAAATCTACATTTCCATTTGGATGTAAAATGCTAGGTGTAACGATATTTTTATTTCTTTCTCCTTGAGAAAAAATATCCACTCCACATTTAGTTTCCAATTAAAACTCATTTGTTTCTCTAAGGTTTTTCTAATTTTTAAAATCTACATTTTTATTTGGATGTAATCTCCAAGGTAGAGCAATATATTTATTTAATTTTTCCTGACAAACAACGGACTCCTCGCTTCTTATATTGAAATGGTTTCAAGACTGCTTAAACTTAATTAGATTTGCTTGGAGTCAACCTTTCACAGTAAACCCGGGCAAGTAAAAGCAATAGGGGCTAACTTTTCGGTAAGCCACCGGAATTAATTTTTGCTGTATTACCTATATATATTTATAAATATACAATAATACAATAGTGAAAGCATTTCTGCAAATTTAATTAAACTAATTTTTTTAATTAATTAATTTTTATTACTTCAGAACTTAGGTTTTAAATTATATGTTGGCTCATATTAAAATTTACATTCCAGAGTACAGCATTTATTTTCAAAACCATTAAGCCAAATCATCTGTTTGTGTAAACAGAATTATTAACTGTGTAGAAATTTAAGATTATTGTAAATGAATGAAATCTTTTTGTACCCTCTACCAAAAAAACTTTACAGATTAAATTTTAAAAACAATAATTTTTTGTAAAATATTGTAGGCCACCTACTTGTAGCCAATTGTAGTCTCTTCCTGATAAAATGCTTAATAGCTTAGTTTATAAATTTATTTTATGAACAAAATAAAATAAGTAGGCATTTTTTATAGAAAATATACCATTTAAAGACACAGTTGTAGTTGTAAAAATTATATACTATTAGTGGTTATTTAAATTAGAATGACTCTAATACTAATAGTTTTTCTAATAATATTATAATTTTAATAGTTTTTTTTTCTAATTTAACCGTAGTTTTTTCAGAAATAAATTTTGAAACTTAAAATTTCTAACGTAGTGAGATTTTTAGGTAGAAAAAAAACTTGTCCAAAAACATTAAAAAATAATAAACATTTTGTTCAATCACTGCAGAAAAAATATTGTTCTACAGAAAAAAAATAATGTTTTAAAAACATATTTTTCAGAAGAAAAGGTTCATTGTTTAAACAGTGTAAAAAATATGCTGTTTAAATAATTTAAAAAGTAACAGTGTTTCAGCATAAGATTACCAAAATACACAGTTATATAAAATATAAAATCATGCTGGTATTGGCAGATAAGTTTGTATTTTTTTGTAATATTTAATTAATATTATATAAAGAAATTATTTATAATTACACTGTGATTCATGAATTTATTGAACGTTTTCTATGTTGTGCCATAACTATTAGTTATTGAATACCATTCAATCATTTTTATCAGAATGGGATTTTTGGGCATTGCACTCAGAATAGCTATTGAATCCTTCAATACATTTGCATATTTCAAAGAGTTTAAAGCAAGTTAGTATTTTAAACGGGTACTACATTTGAGATAATTTCTTATAATTTTATTTTTCCTTGAGGTGTAACTTGATAAAAAAAATTTACTCTCTCTAAAATCTAAATACAGCAATGATTTAAAAATAGAAGACCTTCAAAAGAAATTATCTTCAGGGACTTAACAAGCATTCATACAATTATTCTAAAGTTTTTGAGAAAAACAAAATATTTTTGGAATAATCTTGGGTTCAATTTATTGCTATCAAAATTGCTATTTAAACACGAGCTGTTATTTAAATTAGAATGACTGTAATGGTTTTTACAGAAATAAAACTTGATACCTAAAAAGGTTACAAAAAAATGAGAGAGATTTTAAGGTGGAAAAATTGTTTAAACACTTTAAATAAAAATATACATTTTGTTTAAATACTACAAAAAATATTGATAATAATTTAATTTAATTAATTATTATATTTATTAATATTATTATGACACTATTAATAATTTAAAAAGTATTATTAATATATATTTCTATAAATAATATAATACAATAAATAATATATAATATATTTGCTATCTTTATAATTAATATATATATATATGTATATATATAAAAATATTTTATAAATAATAATAATATCAATAAATATATAAATTTATATAAATATTAATGTATTATTAATTAAACATTTATTATCTATTTATTTAATTTATTGTTATTAAATAAAAAAAAATATCGTACTCCAATTACTTTGAATTGCAAAAATAAGTCTTTGAAAAAATTTCTTCATTTTAACAAAACTAAGAGAAATAAAAGTAAAAGCAAAGTTAACACTTATATGAATTCGAAATTATACGAATAACTAATTATAAAAAGGAATACTTTATGCATTTTATTTTTATTGCCTCTTCTCGGAGAAGGAAGCGGAGGTTTCTCCTGTGGTAGTTAAGTATTTTTAATCGTTTAGTTTTGGTTCACGTTGATTAAACCTTTAATCGGGTGAAAAATTTTCGATATCACATAATAAATCCAAGCAGTCTTCATCGGGAAAAAGCATCATAAACTAAATCCGTAATTTTTTTTAACACAGGGTGAGGTTTATTAATAGATTTACATGTTCCTTGTGGTACTTCAAGTATTTGAGCAACAGGATTATTATATGAGCCTAGCCCTTCAATCCTAAGAATTATTTCAGTGAAATGATATATAATGTTATTAGGTGAGTTCATTGCACACATAAAAAAACGACAGAAGAGAGTTTAAGGATATAAAAACACTATATTTTTGGCAGTCAGAGTGTCTCCGGCCGCAAAATGAGTCTCCAACGAGAAAGATGGGTTAACGCAGACTCATTCAAGAAAGAATAGTTTTGTATTTCTTTGGGATCCTGGCTGTCATCAGAATTGAGAATACCAACCAATGGGAATATATTTAGTAAAGATTGGATAAGTTGTTGATACAGTTGTAAATTATTGCTTGAAAGGGGCCTTATATGTATATATATAGTAAGACGGGTTGTTGCAGTCATGGCCTGAACAAAACACCGTTTCAATCCCCAAAAAACTTTATTTCTAGAGTATCTGTTGATAAGTTCCCATTTCATTAGAAGAAAGGGACAAACTGAGAGATCAGATGACAGGAGAAATCTAAGTAAAAATCTATGTAAGAATGTATGTAAAAATCCCTTTAACAAATTTTAAGTAGTAATATGTCTCCGGTAGCCTTTATCCAGTTTTTTTTCAATTTTTTATTTCTTTCAAAACGCTGAGTGTCTTGGGAAAAAACTACGTAATCACCTGGTGTTGTATTCAAAATTTGTGAACATTCGATGCAAAACTCTTGCGTTGTAAAGACGTCCATCTTTAGACTTAATAAATTTAAATTTTACAATGTTGGACTTAGCTTGGTTCTCTCATTGCCCGGACAATGCAAATAACAAGGGTTAAATTTCTGTGTAATCAGCGAGAATAATGTCGCCCAATATATTATATATAATATATGTACATATGGAGATATATATATATGTATATATATATATATATATATATATATATATATGTATGTGTATATATATATGTACATATGATATATATATATATATATATATATATATATATATGTATATGTATATATATATGTGTATATGAATATGTATATGTATGTGTATGTATTAAATATATAGACATAAATATATTCACACACTTTCTCTAGAGGCACAGAAATTCCTTGATGTAAAATTCGTATCTGTAAATTTACAGTTTGGATTATTTCTTAGGTGAAGCCCCTGCGAGGAACATTTGTTCCTGGATGTTCTATTGGAACAGCACCTGTCCAAGGGTGAAATTCCTGTGCTCGAATGGTTGGTGTATAGACCGGAATAATCACTGCAACGGAAGGGATGACTGCGGTGATAATTCGGATGAAGAATTTTGCAGTAAGTACAGATGTCAGAAACCATGGTAGCTCAATCAGAAAAGGGAGAGGTCTTGTAACTGAAAGGTTGCAGATTCGGGGCTTGAGCCGGCCGTAGATCCACCATGTTCGTTAGGGGTGAGTGGACCACGAAGAGTATCCTCGCTACGGCGCAATGTCTTCCAAGTTATCAAACGATACCTCGGGGGGTGGCAGGTCAATTATGGGGTTTTTCTTCTTGATCCATGCTTCTGAATTACGAGGACCCACTTTGAGCAAAAAGACCTGCTTTCATCCTTGCAGTGCTCTTCATTAAACGAAAGGCACAGCCCTTTCCTTAAATCTAGTACAGACTCTGTAACTCAGTCGTTAAAGGCAGTAATCTCGAATTCAGAATAAAGTCGGGGCTCATGCTGGCGAAAGATCTGCGTTCTCATTAATAGTAGGTAGGGACACGTATATTATGTTCTTGGTATCAATATATTCGAAATTCTTCAAAAATACCTATGGAGGTGGGAGGCCAAGCCTTAGGAGTCTTCTGCATGGTCCACGCTTCTTAATCACGAGAACCCTCTCTTTAGAAGTCCAAACTTTTGAAACAATCGCAATCATCTTTCTATGAGAAATCATATGACTTTTGATTAGACATGAAACCAACTAACTAGTCCTTTACAAAGTACTGATTCTACTCGGGACATAATCCTTGATCTACATATCGGTAACAGAAACGGTGCACTTGTCCAAAGTACACAAAAAACAATAGCTTGTCTGACAATAGTTTACAAAATAATAGTTTCTCAAATAGTTTGTAAGAATTTGTAGTGGGTCACAGTTCATTGAATGTAGAGAAGGAACAAAAATATATTTTATTTACCTTGTCCTAAAATCAAGATCTGCGTTATCCTTTTCCATGCCATCATCTGTTAGTAACTTTTCATGGTTGTTCTTGTGATTTATTCCCCTGTATCTAGTTAGAGAACAAAACAAGCCCAAGAGACCATACATTTAAAAGAAAACATATGGTAAAATAAAAATATTGATCTGATCTTACTTGTTGAGCCTCATAAAACTTAAAAAGTGGTCAGGAGAGATCCGCATAATTGCACTTGGTGTTGCTACCCAAGGTTTGATGCTCAACTACGTTTCACTATATATTCTATCATAGATAATGAAATAGATAATGCTATGGTTGGGTGGTTTTCTCTAAGGTCTGCATGTCTGCTATATGATTAAGTAAAGCTATAATCAAAAGTTGAATGCGTTAAATTAGACATTTCCTTTTTTCTGCTTTGTAGATATTTATCATCTAAAGTTGTATTTCTCTCTCTTTTTTTTAAAAAATTCAGACAATCTTCTATTATCATAAGTTTACATTTCACTGTAGATAGGGGATATTTGAGGAAAGGTGATGGCGTTTCACGAATTTTTGTACTTTATGATGACATTATATACAATCGTTCTACGATTCCCATAAAACTGATGGATGTCTGTGGGCGAAAGCTTAGCAGAAACATTTTACATAATTGCTGATCTTCGGTTATACTCCTTGATATCATCATTGGGAATGTTTTAAGATTATGATGGTCAAATACATGGGTCATGCTATTCAAACTCTAATCGCGAGATGCATCAGTGATATACAAGAACGGTAATTTCTTGTGGAATTTCATCAGGATTTAGGTGCCCCATCTTGTATAAACGAAGACGGTTTAAGGGCATTATTCCTTTATAAATACACAATTTGTATAGTATTACAAAGTGGCCGATTACAAAGTTCTCAAAATTTTGTTTCAACTTTTTATTACCCCAATCTAACTATTTTTTAATGCTAGATAAACTGTCAACGACCCTTTCTCTGAAAGTTTTGAAAATACCGAGGATTGGGTAATCCGAAGTAAACTTCCCGTCAAAGGGGAAAGGTGGAGGGGCACTACAGTACGACAATGCTTCCTACCATACACTGACTGCTGTGTTGACAAGAATAGTAGAAAATAACACTTCATTTTTCCACCTTCCTCATTAGTTTTTAGCACTGTCGGATGCCCGATTCTTCTCAAAATGAAAATGAGCTTCAAAGGTAATGATTTTGACACTGTAAAAGTTATTAAAACTGACGAATGTAGATGATAATACAAGCTATTCGGTATTAAGTCATTAGGGTAATTCTTAACACATGTGGATTGCATAGAAAGATGAAAATATTACTCTATATAATATTAACGGTGGTTGTTTGTATGTCCCACACCTTTATCCACAGTTTTGTTTTGACATCTGTGAAATTTTTCACACTAGACCTTCTTGACGAAAGAAACGTATTGTTTGCTTTTAATTTTTTCGGGACTATAATGTACTTTTGAAGATAGCGAAACAGGACTTATATCGTGGTTTTGGGAAATAAAAAGGAATGTTAGAGCAAGTGTGTGTGTTTTGATGGAGTCTACTACGAGGATATTCATTGAATGCATAACTGTACTGCGGTAATAAAAAGTTGCAACAAAATTCCAGTAAATTTATCACATACCCTTGTAGTTCTCACCTTCATGTTGTAGTCACTTTTTTAGGTCTAGGATATTATGCAAACTGTCCAACTGGAATGAAATTGTGCCCGGACGTTGTTGGGAGGTGCATCTTGAACAATTGGTTTTGCGACGGCATACTGGACTGTCCCAACGGTATGGACGAAACAAATTGTGGTAAGTTGATGAAATATAGACAATTTGAGGTTTTTACTAGATTGAATACATTTTAAAGCGATGTACTAGACTGAATACATCTTAAAAGCGATGATGTAAATAAAAATCGGATGTGATACTACATCTTTATCCTGTAAGAACATTAAATTATACCCAACTTTTTACTACGATGTGTTAGAAGAATTATCTTTTCTCTTTTTATTCAAGGTCTAAAGTTAGTTTCGGTTCTCATGGTAGCGGTACTATCAGAATAGAGTTTGATAGCTGCCGTCTTGCGTCACCAGAAGCCTTGATATGTGTTATATTGAGATATTTTGTTATATTGATATTTCTTAAAATACCGAAAAATTTCCCGCTTACAGTACTGCTTTTGCTCCATGGGAAATAAACTATAAAATTATGTTTCGAATACATAAAAAGCATTGTTGCAATTGTAATATTGGAAATCGTGGTGTTTAAAATGAAAGATATCATTCGGGTTAAGAAGATGAATCAAGTTAAGGTATCCGCCTACGTTAAAAACATTATTTTTGGCTAAAAATCATATTTTTTTTATTTCTCTATTGTAAAGTTTCAACATTTAGGCTTCTAAATCTGTTTTTGTTTTGTCTCTACAGAATTTTAAAGAAAAGTTACATTTGTTTAAACATTAGTTGTGAATTTAAAGCCTTTTAAAGAGCATTTTTGGGATAAAACTTTTTAAATTTTCATAAGGATTAGTTTAAACATTTTTCTAGTAGTTTTAACAATTAGCAACTTGGCAATTAGATGGTTTTGAAGCAAGAAAGTGTGGGGAATTTCAAGCATGTATTTTAATTTTTTAAAAGTTAAAGTTGCTTTCATAAACTTCAAATGTGGTTTTCTCGGAAGGGTATTTTTAATAAAATGTCGAAACTTGAAATGTGATTTCTCAAAAAGTTCTCAAAATATTTTGTTGAAAATTATTATGAATGCTTTTGATAGTATTTACTTGTAAATGAAATAAAAGCTTTAAATTTGGATAATTTTTAATGGTATTACACACATAGTTAGATATAAAGGTAATGAAAATTCGTGATTTTTTTACTAAATTTTCTTTATTTATTAGAAATTTTATAAAAACGTCTCCAGAAAAATATTTTTGAAGTGAAATTCTGTATGATAACATAAAAAATAAATATAAAAATATAAAAAACATGAACTAGTTTCCACGTTTAAAGAAAAAAGTTCTCCGAGCGTAGACGGATACCTTAAATTAAACCTATTAGAAATTGCCAGCGACTTAGGTGAGAGTGGTGTAAATTATTCAATTGAAGCTTTTGATGATACATGATTCGGTAAAGTTCGATTGATATAGATTTTTCGCAACTTGCAGTTTTAAATAAAGCGATTATAAGAGTAAATATAACTTCAGCCGTGGAATTATTGTAAAGGAAATTTGTTTTAATAGATCTAATGTATGTTTGAATTGAATATTATGATTAGCAATGTTTTAGATATCAAAAGTAGTCATACATATATAAGTTCTGTAAAATGTAGAGGTCTGTGCAAAATAAACAAAGACACGTGATACAAGAAATTGTAATTTTGATATATATATAAATGTTTTCATTGTAAACAAAATAAGGATCATAGATCAGACTGTCATAGATATAAGAGCTGAAATTCAGCTATAAAAATACTTTATCTAAACTAATTAAATTTTAGATAAATTTTGCTTTCGGTAGTTTTTTTTTATATTTTTTTTTTTTTTTTTTTTTTTTTCTTTTATTTTTTTTTTTTTTTTTTTTTTTGTTTTTTTTTTATTTTTTTTTTTTTTTTTTTTTTTTTTTTTTTTTTTTTTTTTTTTTTATTATTTTTTTTTTGTGCATGAAAATTTTTTTAACAGATAACTTGAATTAGAGCTGTTAACTTAAGGCCAGTCTCACCAAAGTCCTTTAATGGCTAACCTCGATTAATCCTCCGAGTGGAACGCATCGATGAAAAAAGTCTCTAAAAATGAAGCTAAAGGTGTACTGTGTCAGTGGCCAAAACGTTCTATTTTTACTTCACCCTTAGTCGACTAGAATGGAATAAGGGTAACCCACCCTCGTTATTGTTCCTTTACTTCCGGTTATAAATAGATATATAAATAGGTATTATAGATTGTTAATTTTTAATACACATAAAGCTCTTCAAGTCTCGAAGATCATCCCATAAGAAATAATGGATTCTAAAAGTACAAATAAGAATATTCTTTGAAAGAATTATTTAAAGACTTATTTAAGAAAGACATCCAAGATATTTAAGTGGTGCAATTAGAGATACATCTGTTACCGCAAACGAAATACTTCGAAATAGAGATTTACAAAGCCCTGAAAAGCTATCAGCGCATTTGTGCCTCAGGGGGTAGGGTGCATCCCTCAATAAATGTCAGTCAGAGAGGGGTGCGGTTCCTAAATAATCCACTTGACTCTCCTACCGCAAAATTGCATGGGGAAAAGCACTGGCATAAATGTACATTACATCCATTTTTGAGCGTTTTTGAAGGTCGAAAATTGTGCGTGACAACGTCTTTGAAGACATCATCAGTTTGGTGGAATTGTACGTGCGAACCGCTTAGAGGGTTAATATTTGTTTAAAAGGAGAATTGCGTCCCACCATTGTTTGGCACCATGGGCTAATCGCTGTTAGCTATTAAAGGACTTTGGTGAGACAGGCCCTTAATCTTTCAAATTTTTAAGTGTTATACATCTTTAAAGTTTTATTAAATTGGAAATAACAAAATAGTATAAAGGAATGATTAAATATATTACTGAGCTTTCAAATTTCTAAGAAGAAAAATATTAGAAGTTAGTCGGATTTCGAGCAATGAAAATATAAAAGGTGATATCTAATCCTGTGTTGTTTCCTTCAACTCTTTATACTAGTGGATCACTGACTATTTAAATACCATACTGAGCTTGACTGAGCTTGTAAATAATTCCTTTTAAATAATATTTTCTAGAGTGTTTGAGTTTTGGTTATATATCGATAATGTAGTCAAAAATAATAAAAAATAAATAAAATTATCATAATTTCAGAATAAAAATAATATTTAAAAAAAGTAAAAAATATCATTCTGAAATTCTACGAGATTAATTATGACTAAAACTAAAAATATCTATACATTATGAATAATTAATTGTGTGTGAAAATAAAAGACTAAGGGCTGGTCTCATCAAAGTCGTTTAACGGCTAACCTCGATTAATCTCTGTTTAAACGGAAAATCCCGTCCCACTATTGGTTGGATCCATAGGTTAATCATGGATACCAATTAAAGGACTTTGATGACTCTTAGGGCCATATTCACCACGATTTTAATACTCGGATATAACCGCGAATCATCATTTTCGTATTCTTCAACGAGAATCCGCTGCTATCAGCTCATTTTAATCTCCTGTTTCTGATTCCCCGACTTTGGAGGATTAATTGCCTAATCCACGGATACTACAATTTACGCATGTGCTCTGCGTTGAAAACAAACATGGCGGATGTATTTTCAGATATAGAAGATCTCGAAGTTTCGAAATTTTACAAAAGCTGGAAAAAAACAGAAAGCCGCAGGAAAAGATTTATGCATCCAGAAAGAATAATTGATTTGGATTGTTTGGATGATGTGGACTTTCGGTCGCGTTATCGTTTTAATAAAAATACAGCTGAATCATTAATTCGAATGCTAGATGACACGATTTCAGCTCCTTTGGAAAAGAATAATGTTCTATCTTTTGCTGAAAATTTTTTGTTAATATCAAGGTATTTCGCTACTGGATCTTTTCAGATTTTTCAGAAAAGATTCTGCCTCGGTTTCATC
>CM063497.1:103793624-103803624 GCA_032207245.1 Pardosa pseudoannulata | reverse complement strand
ACATTGAGTAACGAAAATGAGGACTAAAAAATGCTAATGTTATATTCAAGGATTCTATAAGTTAACAAATTTTAGTAGAACAAGTAGGAAGGATACACGAGTTCGGTGAGTGGGACAATGAGTATTATTTTATAAGTAAATAAGTTAAAACACTTAAAGGTTGGAATATATGCTTTTTCTTTTTCCAACAAAAAACAAATTGAGGATGCAATGAAGATTGAGTGCAGATCCAGAGTTCATTCAGTGACAGTATAGCAGACTCGGATTGAGAAGTTCGAGGGGAGAAATTTCATTGGTTCCTGAGAACCAATGGAATTCATTCTGGAATACGACGATAACTGAGTACAGTTTCAAGGCAGTTACGAGGCTCGGATCCAGCTTGCTCCGGGATGAAATTCTATTGGTTGTTGAGAGCCAATAGAATTTCTGCTTATTTGGTCTAAATTCTACTTGGGAGCAGAGGCTGCGAGCTAAGTCCAGGCTTATCTAAGATGGGAGAATGAATGTCTACTGATAAGAATTTGAGTTTACTCAAGCACTCTATTAAGAATGGCCAAAAAGTATTTCCCCTTTCGACCAGGGTAATTAAGAAGTTTTACCCTCCTTTCCCATGATCCTTAGCTTATGTTGTGTGTGGCACTAAATTATAATGGCTGACTTCGCTGCTTCTATATGTATTGAATTCGTACAAATTCCTTGACGGGATTAGTAAAATTTTTAATTTTCCAGAATTGTAAAGAACCCTATGAGGCAGGTAAAAAATGTTTTTTTTCTAAGAATCACCTTTCAACAAAATTAATCGATTAAAATTATCACATATATACTTAATCTATTATTTAAATCAAATTAAAAAGAAAATTATTTATGTAATATCTAAATTTAGTGATAAAACGTATGAAAACAATGCAGAAAATATTTAAATAATTTAGAATAAGAAATGATTAAGTGAGATGTTTAAAGGAAATAAAGTCATAATGCTAGAAAAAAAAAATTGTTTTTTTTACCTATTTATAATGTGATAAATTGATAAATTTAATCGCTTGCTCTTAAAATGGGGCTTGATATAATGGCATCAAACGCTCGAAGAGGGGACGGGGTGAATGTCGAATGTGTTAAAAAGAGGACAGTATTTTTCGCTGTGATACGAAGCTTATTCATACCAATTTACTTCAGAATCGGATCTATAGTTTAGGAAAAGATAAACTTTACTCGCTTTCAATTTTGCAAACCCTAACTCATCAAAAATCCAATATGGATGCTCTATCCTTTCCAGGTCCAACAGCTTCATAACTTCGAGGACAGACGGCAGATAACTTAGGCTATTATTACATTACGAGAAGAAAGTTTAAGGATACACAACATGAAATGTTTATGTGGCCAGGGACATCCGTAAAGCAATACGTGAATTTAATAAAATAAAAATAATAAAAATTATAAAAGGTTGAAAAAATAGTAAAAATTTATTTTAAAAATAGTAAAACAACTTTCGGAATAAGAATTTAAAAGAAAAGGCAGAAAATATTAAATTTATTAGACATTAAAAAAATTAGCTGCATCGGGGATAGAACCGTCAACCCGAGAAGTACGACGATCAAACGGGCGAACATTCTACCAAACGTATAACGCCTGCATGTTGTAAGCGAACTAATTAGAATATATGAAGTAAGGTAGTCAAGTAGAAACTGTTCAGAAATTTAAATATTACTCTCCGCTTTTGCCATCCTATCAAGAGTGAATTTCGTATAGAATAAGAGAAAGGATAAGGCTTGAAATAATAGCATTAAACGCTCGAAAAGGAGGGATGGGGTGGATTTTGAACTCGCTTTCAATTTTGCTAACCCTAACTCATGAAAAATCCAATATGGATGCCTGTGTCCATTCCAGGTACAACCGCTTCAGAAATTCGCGGACAGACAACATAGGCTATTATTATATAGGGGAATTGAATTCGTACAAATTTCTTCTACTGCAAAATTGGCCATAACCTATCACAAATGGTATATAATGTGGATGTAAAGAAAAACATTTGAAATTCTTCAATACAGTTATATGGCCTGTATAAAGTTAATGTTTATGTATTTTTAAAATTAATAAAAGTTTTTCTAGTTCAATCAGCATAAAGATTTCGAAAAGAATAAGCTTTTTTAAAGTAGTGCCCTCTTTACAAAAAATAAAAAAATTCATTTTCGATGCGAATTCCTGAATGCTTAATTATCGTAAATCTTTCAGTGATTAAATGTAGATTGTTTTCATGAAAATTTGCACACGAATGTCTTATATAAATGAACCCATTTCTTAAAAGTTACAAATAGTTCCTATTGAGACATTATGAACTGCATCCCAGTTTATTATGGTTAAGCCGGTGCTATCAAACAGCAAAAGTTCTGAAACGTTAGCGAATCTAATATATATATATATATATATATATATATATATATATAAATGAATTTGTGTCTGTCTGTCTGTCTGTCTGTGTGTACTCTATAGACTCAAAAACCATGAATCCAATTGACATGAAAATTTGGGAAATGTTTAGGTATATCTCTGGGAAGGTTTTTGCAAATTTTTAACTTTCGAAATCCATTCCTTCCCCCTTTTTCGAGCATTTTATGTCATTATTTCAAGCATTATTTTCCTCGGTTAAACGCAAAAGATTAATTTTTTAGTTTATCGCATCATAACTAAGTGAAAGAAGAAATATTTCTATCAATGTGACGTCATCCCAAGTAATTGTTTTAAACCCAGTTTTCCTCGGTTAAAATCAGGAGATTAAAGTTTTCAATTTATCGCATAATAAATAGGTGAAAATGATATTTTTCTATCATTATGACTTCATTTTTTTAAATATTTCATTTATTAATTTCTTATTTTATGTTATTTAAACATCGTCTGCGTAGTATCAATTCGATTTGACCTGGAAATATAGATAAGTAATTAATTTTCATTCCTATGTGACGCAAATTATAGCACTTTTATATGAGAACTAATTTTAAATTTAATTCTTGTTTAATTTTTACGTTACAATGAAATGCTTATCAACAATATTCTAAGAACAAAAAGTACAAATTTCGGTGACTCTCATGGGCAAATAAAAACCTGTCATTTTATATAGTTATCTTCATATTCATATGGTTGTCAATATCAAAGTGTTTTTCTGTTTCATACAAAACCATGTGGTTAGTCATAAATTTCCTTAATTTTAGACATTTATTTATACCACCAAAATTGCACTGTTGCTGTCAAAACCTCTGCTTCCTACTCTACCACGTAATATGGCAAGATCTATTAACGTTGCTAATCAACGTACAGTAGTAATACAGTAATGTAATTTAGGGTTAAACTTATATTTTACCATAAAAACAGTTTGAGAAAATTTAATATAAGTCACAAATTTGATTATAAAAACTGAATAATGTAATAATACGCTTATTATAGAAATATATAAATATGCCAATGACTCGAACTGAACTGTGACGAATTTAGAGAGTTATTCACGAAAAATAAATCTTTGTTTAAAAGTAATATATTAAGTTCACCGTAGCGAAGCACGGGCAAACTTGCTAGTAATTATTAAAAGACTTTATTTCAATTGTATTATCTCATTAATGACTAGCGACCTAAGCCTAAAAATATACAAAATTTACTACTATTAGTTAAAACTTTTTTCACCTGTCTCGATATTTTATAATTTTTCGAGCTTCGCATAAGGATTTACTCAGGTATTCGTGGGTTATACCCAGACATATTGCTATAATTTAGTGAGTCGCGAAGAAATTAGGAAGAATATTTGTAAATAATGAATAACTCACGCTTCACTGCTCAAAGCTGGATCTGATGAGGAATGAATAGAATATATCGTACTTTTTCTAAGAATTGGCTAATGTTATAAGTGTCTTAAGACGCGTCTTAGTAGGCTGTTTTGTAAGATCTTTTCAAAAATGTCTTTTTTAGGTAATAACGTACGGGGTTCGTGTCACAGCTGGGGCTTGACCGAACCAGACACGGTGTTATGTGAATCCTACTTAGCATTTTTAGACAGTTTGAATGAACATGTAGGTGCACCTTGTCAAATGGGCGATAAAGCGCCAAATATGGCAACATACTCTTTACTCCTCTTCACCGTGTCATTTTATATTTTTTGTTCATTCCAGAGCAGGCTCTCTTTATGAAACCCTTTAATAAATAGGAATATTGAGTAAATAATTTATTTTGAAATTAAAGTTATAATTTTATAATGGTGAAAAGGTATGTATTTTTTTAAATTTTTATTTTAAAGTGATATTTCATGTTATTTCTATAACTCTCTCGTGTGAATCCGAAGGTTTCGTGTTTTATTTTTATGACCGAGGGCGGAATTCAGCATTGTTTTCTATAGCTAGTATGTTTCAGTTTATTTTGCTTATTAATACAATACAAAAATTATGAAATTGCAAAATAAACTTAATATATTGTTACAACATTCACGGGGGGTGAAAGGGAGCAGAGTTCCCGGTGGTTAAAAATATGTTCAATACTATAAATTCCAAATGAATCTTTAAATGTAAAAAATACTAACTTTTTAATGTTCTTTGAAAATTTGAACTTTTTATTATTATTATTTATTATTGGTTTTATATCATATAAAATGAATTTTTTTATTTGTTTTGTTTCTAGAAATCAGGAATTATTTTACCAATCTCAAAAAATAGAAAAAGATTTATTAATGATTCAAAATGAACTTCCCTTAGTTACATTAAATATTCCTAAACAATATGAATAAACAATATTTATAAGAATTCAAGTATAATTTAAATCTTAATTTCCCCCTTTTGTTGGCATTAATTGCACTATTATTATAATTTTCATTTTCTTTAGCTTACTATAAGTATAATTACTTTATTTCCGTGGAAAATCTGTCCCGCTCATAACACAGACTTCCTGTTACTTCACGCAAAGGGGTTGGCACAGTTGGCGCCATTTAAAAATCGCCAAAATAGGAGGGGGCATCCCGTTCATTAGTAATACTTTTTTGGGCATACTGGTGACATTTTACATCTCCATATACAAAGATTATAAATTTTCATAACTCTTTTTCTGTTTATTGTAGGAATTTTTATAATTTCCAAATTTTTACCACTGAGGTAGAAACTTATCAATATTTTACAAGAAATCTCTTCTAACACCGATTTTATTAAAATCGAAAACTTAATGGTAGTATTTTTGTGATTTCCTCGTTTCGACAACTTTATATGAACTCTTTAGTAATTTGGAGTTATTCAAAATATTTGGACAATACATTCTTTCGTTATGTAAGTTTACAAAAGCATTAGGGATGAAAGTGTTAAATGTGCCTGGAGAGAAAAATCTGTACCTACATATATAATATGACATGGGCAATTGAAAATATTTTGTTTGTTACATGTCCTATGAGTTACAGTTAAATGATCTTGCAATCGACTTTCCATGATTTTCCAGGAAGAAATTGCAGAACATTCCTTCGCCTGACCTAGCCTCGTACCTGAACGCTTTCTTAGTCACCTGCCTAGACCCAAGGAAGTTTCACGGTTTGGACATCGTCCAGGAGTTGAGGTCTCGTGTCGATGCTGAGAACTCCACGAATCCTTACGTCCTCCTGTCCCTATGCAACGCTGGTGAATCCATGACGACTTCGGACACGCAGAAACTGCTCGAAGCTTTCTCAGTAAAGCGCAGGGAGGTTTGGACAGGTAACTAAAATTGACGATTAACCTTTTAAAAACCGATTTCTTTTAATAGTTTTTTTTTATTGTACGAGGGTTGCTATTTATATTTCTGGCCTTGGCAACAGTAAGTGTTGCTAGGTAACCGCAGGCGGTTTTAATCGAAAGTTTGATATTTTTAAACATAAATTCAGCAGGCAATTTACCATTATAGCTTTATTTGTGTTGTTGACAGTAAATTGAAAAGTTCTTCTCTTTCAAAAAATGGATTTAATCGTGAACATTTTCGTGCCATTATTTTTCATATTTTTCGACGTGGATTGTCAAGACAAGATTGCTTCGATGAATTTAATTCTTTATACAGCGATAAAGCGCCATCCTACAGCACTGTAAAAAATTGGTATAACGAATTTAATCGTGGTCGATGTTCGATCCAGGACGAATCCCGTGCAGGTCGTCCAAAATCCGTTGTTGTGCTAGAAAACATCGATGCTATGAGTGAACTGATAAAGCAAGATCGTCATGTGACATACCGTGAGATAGAGGCGTCTTTGGAAATTAATATGATTAGCATCAATAAAATATTGCATGAACATTTGAGCTTAAAAAAAATTTGTTCGCGTTGGTTCTCGCATAATCTGACAAACGCTAAAAAAAAGGCTCGTGTCGATTGCTGCAAGGAAATGTTGGAAAAATACGTTCAAGGTACATCAAAGGCTGCGTATAACATCTACACACGTACGAATCATGGATCTATGCATATGAGCCGGAAACAAAACAGCAATCAACTGTATGGGTCTTCCAAGACGAGGCAAAACCAACAAAAGTTGTTCGAGGAAGAAGCACATCGAAACAAATGATTGCCTGTTTCTTCGGCATTAACGGTCATGTGTCAACAGTGGCGTTACAGCAACGCAGGACGGTCAATTCTGAATGGTACACGACCATTTGTTTGCCAGAAGTCATCGGAGAAATTCGAAAAAAGCAGAAGAACAAGGGAATAATTCTTCATCATGACAATGTGAGCTCTCACACATCTACTCAAACAAAGGCATTTCTGACGGAGCGAAATATCGAACTAATGGGTCATCCGCCGTATAGCCCTGATTTGGCACCCAATGACTTCTTATTCCCAAACATCAAAAATAAATTAAGTGGACAACGATTTTCGACCCCCGAAGAAGCGGTTGATGCATTCAAAACGCATGTTTTGGAGTTACCTCAATCGGACTGGAAAAAGTGCATTGAAAATTGGTTCAAACGTAATCAAAAGTGCATTGATCATCATGGAGAATATTTTAAAAAACAATAAAACCAATTTCGATCCTACATATTTGTTTTTTCATTATTAGGCCAGAAATATAAATAGCTACCCTCGTACACTGTCATTGGCATCTGTGCTTTTGGAGCGCAGTTGGGCCAGAATCTCTAAATCCCCGATATTAGACATTAAAGATAGTGGACACTACGTTTACTATTGTCAATAAAGTAATAAAAATGTAATAGAAATAATAAAAAATGCTTAAGAAGAATGAGGGATAACAACATTGAAGTTTAAATAATTAAAATTTAAAACGAAATAAATAATTAAGACATAAGATCAATAAAAAAAACTAAATGCCAGTACTTAAACTAAAAAGAAGGAGAAAAGTTAATTTAAATATAATTAAAAATATTAATTAAGTGCCTTAGGTCTTCTAACTCGTAAAACATATCTCATAGCTATTTTTCTTTTATATCTTATGCCGGAAACTGTTATTTTGAAAACTTAAATTTTAACAAATACAAATATCTATAATGAATACAGCAGCATTCCGCTATTAAGAGCGGTTTAAAAAAGAAATTTTTAAAAAAGCAATTTTTGTAATGTAGCGTGTGGTCCTTACCGGATTTGACAATATTAAAATCAGACCATGACGGAACTCTCGTAGGTGAGCGGTAGCTCAATAGCTATTGTGGTTGCTGTCTTGACTTCTGGTATTCAGTAATTATGCTCTGTATGCCTTCGAGAGGCATCAGAGTGAGAACTAATTGACTTACACACACTCATATACACTATACACACACACACACACACACACACACCTCACACACACACACACACACACACATATATATATATATATATATATATATATATATATATTATATATATATATATATATATATATATATATATATATCGTAACCTTATCTTTTTCAGACGTACAGGCGTTCGCTGTGATGGCTTTAGCATGCGCTAGTCGTCAGCCTGGAAGTGATATAAGTGCCGAGATTCTTCAAGAATTGACCCTGGAACTGAAGCAAAGCACAATACACAAACGGGACAATAGAAAATATTCAGACTACTGCACTCGTCGTTCAGGTAAAGAATGAGAAATACATGCCGACACTGGTCCGTCAGTTGGAACCAAAATTTATTTATCTCCTTCTTCATATGCCTAACAGCCGTCTGCAGGTAATGGCTAAGTCATCCACGCACATTTTCCTGTGCTCTTTGTTTCTACTATTCTCCACTTCTGTATCTTCAGAAGATCTAAGTCTTTTTCAACGTTGTCCAGCCATCTAGTTTTGGATATTCCTCTTGCCCGGGTTCCCATTGGATTTTTGAAGGGGATATATTAAAGGCACTCTAATCTCAGCTTATCCAAACGTGGTCCAACTCTTAACCTGTTTCTGTGAATTACCCGAGTGATGTGTAACTACATGTAAGTTTGGTATAATTTGAACCTGAACTGTCCAGAATGTACAAGTCTAAATATAGCTCTGAGAATCTTTCTCTCAAGCATGTTCAGAGAACGCTGAGTGTCAGTGTTGAGAGTCCAAGTTCCGTTTACATAGAGTAAGATGGGTAAATAAGGGTTTTAAAGATTTTATCTTTAGTTTTTCAACTGATTAAGTTTGATCTTGATTAGTTTCTTGCCCCAAAGAAACATTTGTAGGTCATTTTCATTCTTTTGTCCATCTCAATTTTGAGCTTGTTTCTGTCATTTATTACTTTGTCAAGTTATTTGAATTTCCCTACTTTTTCAAATATATATCTTTTAATACACAGAGAACCATTGTAATTTTTAGTTTAGGATGAAAATTCTATAAAATTTTGTTTCATCTTCATTGATAGTGAGACCTATATTCATGGTTGAAGTTTCAACGGTTTGAAAAGCCTCTCTTACTGCCCCATCTAACCTTCTAATAAGTTTTAGTTTTATATCGTCTGCATAAGTTAGTAGTTAAGTGGATTTATTCTATAGATTAAAAACGAAAATTCTTTATGTAAAACACACCTTCGGTGTAATAATTAGTTTTTAAATTAGTTTTTCTCAAGCCTTCTTTTTTCAAAATGGAATTACGCTTGTAAAACAACTATCATTCGTAAGGGGACAAGGAATGAATAATTTTAATTTTCAATGTTTTCAATTTTAAGCGATATTTTTATAATGATGTAGTTACATGAAACATATAAGAAACATTCTAAGAAAGTCATTTTTAGATAAAATACAAAGGTATTTGATAAAAATTGATTCATCCAAAAATAGTCTTTAAAAATATTCTTAGTGCACAACATACTAACCAATGGCTGTAAATTTTATAATTTTACTGTTAGAACTTACATGATACAAACGTGGGAATCGATTTTCCCTTACGATAAATGCTATTATTATAACACATTTATTTCAACCTATAAAATACTTTAGCAAATGTTTTCGTCTTTTTACGATATGAAATAGCGTATAACACGAGAAAATACTTCCGCGTTGGGCGATTTTTAAAAGTATATCCCGTTTAAATGCAGATATATAGACACAGAATCTGCAAAATTATAATGCACAATTTATATAACACATAGAAAATACTTTGAAATTTTCAAAAGCATACTCATTTTAATGACAAAAACATTAAGAGTTTATTAAACTTCTATTAAAAAATACATGAAAGAAATTCACCTGAAACATTTTAAAATTGTTAATTGGACACAAAAATTATCAAAATAAAAAATATGAATTTTAAAAATTTAAAAAAAGGGCATGATAAGAAACATTTCAGTGTACTAAACTATTCAGGTTATTCGAAAAGAGTCTTTTGATAATGAAGAGTAGACCTCACTTGAATTTTTTCTGAAGAATTTCATATTTTGTGTCAGAATCTGTCATTTATAAGTTTCCCTTAATTTTATGAATCTTTATTATATTTATGTTCTTCGTTGTCGGACCATTGCGTATCCCGGGTCTATGCTTACCTTCTATCCCTACATTTCTTTCCAGGCTCTTATATCGGCAGCACCCCAGGAAGATCCCGATTTTTTCAATCATAGGAATGCGATC